>JAGFPH010004139.1:39667-84995 GCA_018207615.1 Philaenus spumarius
ACATATTTTAGAGTAATGTTTTTTATTTCCGATTTGATTTTAAAAGTTCATTTCGTTTTGAACACTTTACAGATAGAACCCTTGCCCCCCTCCATCGTTTATTAATTTGTGCTTTTTAGCTCAAACTGTTTTATAGTTTCATTCTTCCAAACCCCTCCCCCCTAAAAATAAAATAAAAACTTTAGGAAAAAAGTGGTAAAAATTAAAGTTGACAAAAAAAATCGTTACGTATTTTCCCCTGACGTATTAACTCATGTCACTCGTACGAAGCGGATGCACCACGTCACACACAAAAAAAGTTCTGACGTAGAGCACCCACTTACTTATAAGAAATCTGAATTTAAATTAACAACGTCTCAATATTTTACATTAAAGTATACAAACTTTTTAGTTGTACAACTATAATCTTGTAAATTGTTTGGCATTTTCAGGTTAAGAAGTTAAGTTTATACACAAAATATATTTTAAAAAATATGTCCTAATGTGAGCCTGTAAATATACCTAAGGCAAACTATTGACTACTATGTACGTACAAATATGGAAACGGACAGAATACATTTCATTAGTATTTATCAAATATTGTATCGTCATGCTTGTACAAAACAGTATACACATAACTATCAATAGCCCATTTAATTACATTTCATTGTATTTAAAATTGGTATACACACACAAAGCACTTGTTTAACTACGAGTAGTAAGAGAGTAGTTTGAAACTGATTCAACAATTGGGTATTGTTAGCCCTTTAATTGTGTTGTAGCCCTATATGTATTAAACTACAAGTTCTCATTTTAAAGTACATTTTTTAATATTTAATATTTTTATATTGGATATATTGTAGGCCAACTTTTGATTTTTTAATGGAATACTCTATATTTTTTATGAATTTGGATTTTACAGAATTCTCTATTCTGAATCAGCTGATATTTGCTTTCTATAAAAAAAAATTGGAAACAATTTGAATAACCAGCTGATGTTGAACATTAGTTATTAACTTCATCTTTCAAGTGTGACAATCTGTAGTTTTGTCACTTAATTACTCCGCATAATGGTTTTAAAAAATTAACAAAAACCGCATTTGTTTATGCTATTTGTTTACCTAACCAATACTTTGAAAGTATTGAGAGCGTTTTCATTGGTTCAAAACGTTTCCACACGAAAATATCTTCCGCCGAGGTAGGTTTTTTTAAACTTTATACCCAGCTAACTTTTAAACGGTTAGTATTATAACAAAGATACCAAGAACAAAAAAGTCTTAAAATAACTTTTAAAATCCTAAATCATCTTAAAATATAGGGTATTCCATAAGAAATTAAAAGTAGACTGATATATTGGAAAATGGCGGCCATTTACAAATATTTTAATTTCATATTTTAATTACATATTTTTTAATTTCTCGAAAACAAGGAAAGGTTGCCATTAAAGTTTGCTGACAGATTTATATTTTACAAGATACTAATATCGAGCCATTTAAAAAAGACACTGAATGTAAAAATAAATTATCTACGCTTGGAACTACTTTAGCAAAAATATTTCTATTGTTAAAAAAACTTGTAATTTTATTTTTATACTATATAGTTTCAGTGAACTATTAGAAGGAGTAAGATTTAAAAAACTCTAAAAATATATGTTCTGTTTGTTTGAATACCAAACAAATTAAATAAGTGATTATAAATTAAGAGTTTAAAATGTTTAATATTAAAATGTTAAAACCAGTAGAAATTAATTAATAAGTTATATAAAGTTTAGAAGTAGTGAGGAAATATTGCAATAGTTGTACTAAACAAAATTTATCGAATGTGAACATAAAAAGGAAACTGTCATATTATATAAAAATAATTATCTACCCTTGCATCTACTTCAGCAAATATATTTCTCTCGTTAAAAAGCTTATAGTTTTATTTTTATGCTATACAGTATTAGTAAACCTATTAAAAGCAGTAAGATTTAGAAAACTCTTAAAATGTATTTCTGTTTGTTTAATTACCAACAAATTACAAAAGTTAATGAAATAAATGAGTTAAATTAAATACAGGGAAAGTTTGTAGCCGATGGCATTAATTAGCCACGTGTAGGGAATTTAATATTAACATAAAATATAATTTCCTCTACGATCCATTCAAGTTATTCTTACATTTATTTTACTAAACAATAAATGGAATACAAATAAATAAACTAACTACATACAATAAATGTATTATATATACGTAGTATCATACAATTTTAATTAGTTCATTGTCTTACAGATGTAACATTTTTTAAATTGAATAAATATTTTTTACAAAACTTCAATACGTAGAAAATGCTACTATATGTTGTTATATATTTCTTCAACAATTAATAATATGTGTATACTTAGAATAAACACTTTTTAATGATTTTATTTATATGGTTATGTGGAATAAATAAACAAATAAAAAAGGATGATTTACGTTTGTGTCTATGTCTTTGCCATTTGTTTGTAAAATCTCCCTCTTCCTATAATGTAGCAGTTTTATACAAATGATCTCTTCACAAAGGGCATCCTTAGGCTCACTCGTTTCCTATAACCATTGAAATATTCATCATTGTATGTCTTTCGCTTTACTTTAGGCTACATTGAAAACTCTACATCTATCGTGATATACGTCTGATCTAAAAACTTTGAAGGTTGCTTTATTTCTGTGTTTCTAAATAATGAGAGGCATATTACAGGGTGGTGAAAAAGTCTGGAAACGGTTTAATATTTCATATATAAAAACAATTTAAAGGTAGATGTGATAGAGGAACATACTGTATGTAAAAATACTATTTTATTAAGATTTCAAAAACATTATCCGCCATCTTGGTTCCTCCTTTTTAAATGCAACTTTGTTTTTTTAAATAGGGAGGTGGTCATGTGCTATATCATTTCGATTTTGTGGTCATGTGGGAATATTTAAAAAAATTGAGTTACAGCCATTTTGATTTAGGAACTTGAAACTGAATTGGGGTAGTTTTGACTGATCACAGTTTCTCAAAAACCATAAAACCTAGGAACTTGAAAGTTGGTACACATATTGCTCATAGGCACTAGAGGCGCATTAAGTAAGGATTTTAACATATTTGGCCTTTAAGGGTTGAAACTACCTCTAAAACAATAAATATTGTATGTTATATATCTCAAATACCTTACCTCCGAAAAATGTGAAATTCAATATACTTCTTTGTCATAAGAGCTAAAGGCTCAATAAGTAAGGATTTTAAAATACTTTGCCTTTAAAAAATAAGTATTGTATGTTATAATTTCCTTAAAGCTAGAAACTAAAATTGTGTACGTTTATTTCTTACACAATAGGTATACAAAGTAAACCAGTTTTACATTTTGTCACATTCTGCTAAGGGGTGAAAATGTATTAACAACCCATAAAATTATAAATATTAATTGAATACCGCCTAGGAACGTGAAATTTGGTACACGTATTGCTCATAATGGCTAGAGGCGAACTAAGAAAGGATTTTAAAATATTTGACTTTAAGGGTTGAAACAACCCCTAAAAAATAAATATTGTTTGTTATACTTTCCTTAAAGCAAGAAAACTGAGATTTTGTACATTTATTTCTTACAAGATACATATAAAAAAATAAACCAATTTTACATTTTATCACGTTCCGCTAAGGGGTGAACATTTAGTAACAACCCCTATAACTATAAATATTAATTTAATACCGCTAAAGAACGTGAAATATTTGATTCACATATTGATCAAAGGCGCTGGAGGCGCACTAAGTTAGGTTTTTAAAATATTTGCCCTTTAAGGGTTGAAAAATCCCCTAAAACAATATATGTTGTTTGTTTTCTTTCCTTAAAGCTGACATTTTTTACATATATTTCTTACAAAACACATATGAAAAATAAATGAGTTTTACATTTTGTTACGTGCTGCTAGGAGTGAACATGTGTTAACAACCCCTAAAGACAATAAATATTAATATTCATAGATTTCTTAAAAATAGAGAGCAGAAATTTTGTACATTTATTTCTTACACGATACACATACAAAATAAACCAGTTGTACATTTCGTTACGTGCCACTAAGGGTTGAAAATGTAATACATCTATAAAAACAATCACTACTTACAGGTATTCTTTCCCTAAAGCTAGAGAGCTGAAATTTTGTACATTTATTTCTTACACGATACACATACAAAATAAACCCGTTGTACATTTCATTACGTGCTACTAAGGGTTGAAAATGTAATAAAAATCCCTAAAAACAATCCCTACTTACAGGTAATCTTTCCTTAAAGCTAGAGAGCTGAACGCACTAATTAATTTTAAGAAAACAGTTTTGACGTAAGCTGATCAAAACTATCCCGATCTATGCATTCGCATACTAAAGACGTATGTGGGTGATCTGCAAACATCTAGCTATGACTGTAATTTACAAGTCTGTAGATTTAGCGGTTAAAAAAGAAGACGATCTTCACTCTGAATTTTTTATTTTTTTATTTTATTTTATTTATTTAGCACACATACCACGAAGAAGACGATTGACGGGCAGCCAGTGAACAATAAATACCAAAGTAATTGAATATAAATGTTATAATTTACTTTCGTAAAATAATAGACGAAGTAAAATGAGAGAAAAATATGACAATTAATTATGAATCATGGTGATGCAACAAATAAATTTCCAGTACCGAAGCACGGGTATTCAACTAGTATATATATATATTGAAAAGAAATATTACATCAAAATGGGGCAAAATCGGAAAACACGATTTCGTTGTGTTTTGGCCGTCATTATTAATCGGATTTCACTGTTGGATTTCTCTTGAAATACTACATCGAAATGATGTATCACATGACCACCTTCCCATTGAAAAAAAAGTTACATACAAAATGGCGGATCCAAGATAGCGGATAAATGTTTAGAAATTTTAATAAAATAGTATTTTTACATATATTAGGTTAATCAATCACATCTACCTTCAAATTTTCTTAATATACAAAATATTAAACCGTTTCAGACTTTTTCTGCAAACTGTATATTAATTGATGTAAAAGTTGTGTTATAACCTTGTGACACCAAAAGAAATTTAATGAGTTTTAATAGAATGTTGGAATCGTGTAAAAAATTTTATAATTTTAACTTAAGGGATGTGGGTAGGCCGTAGTTAATTATTTGCTATTTATTTCATGTGAGCATGAAACATCAATTAAATATGAAAAAATACTTCTAACTGTAAAAGAAAATATAAAGGTACTGACAAAATATGTAAGTTATTTCAATTTCCTCAAAATAAATGAGAATACTTTTAGTTCATTAAAATTACATTATTAGGGACGTGCTTAACACAATTAGGGATTGTGTGTGTTTATACTCGATCATTTAATAATGTTTGTCTAACTCCGGTCAGAGTTATCAGTTTTTCGTATAAAACTGTGTCTGGTGTTTGGGTGTTTGAAATATGGTAAAAATTGTAAAGCTAAAAAATAAAAGTAGTAGCACAGAAATAATCTCAAACGTTACTTATAATAGGGTTTTCAAAGTTATCAAAGTATGCAGTATCAATAAATAGAATCGAAACAAATAGTTGTACCATAGAATGTACTTTACAGCTATAGCATCATCATTAGTTAGTTATCCCATTGAATCTTTTTGGTTCTCACCATCTTGGATCTCTCCTCCCAATGAAGTTCAGGAAAGATCTTTCGTAATTGTTTCTCTCTGTCAAGACCCTTGCAGATCAGTAGGCGATCCTTGTCCATAACATACATATCTTGTTTACATATTTTGTACTTATTTGTCAGAGGTTAGTAACTTCATTTTGTAGAGATGATTGGTATAAGACAATCGTGTCCGGTAGGTATTCGGAAATTTCCTACAGATATATTACTTGGTAGTGTCCCATTTTCTAAATAAAAAACTCAAACGGATCATAATCTTTGCCCTAAAGTTTATCGTTGATATCATCAAAACATTATTGTTGTGAGGTTTTTAATTTACGTGTAATTGATTGCAACGTCAGGGCACTGGCTGGTTTTTGGATAATTTGTGTTCCTATCTTCACCAAGTCATCTGTATCCTCGTTCTCCACATCAGCAGGAACCCACTGTAGTACGATATTGTTTACATTATTTAATACAGTTTTGTAAGTCTGTCTAATATTTTATATTACTGTGTTTTTTTGGATTTTAATTATTGGCTATTGCTTGCAGAGATGATTTGCAAGAAGACAGCTATATTCGTGTTCAACCATGGCTTCACAATTAGCTATTGAAGTGCTTCGTTTATTGCTATCAATTCTGCCTCAAACGCTGTAAAGTTAATACTTAAATCAAATTAGTGTGAGAAGTGGTGGCCAAAATATATTAAAGCTCCTGTTTCACCTTTTATTCTATATCCATCAGTATATATCCGGGAGTCTGAAGGGTATTGCTGATTTTTTTCAACTTTTAAATTAGATTTTCTCAAAAAATTGCGTTTTTACACGAAATACAACTATATGGGTGTATCAACATACCTTAATTTTCAGTCAATAGTAGTACTTGTTTTTCAAAGTATGGCTACATATTTCGCTGCCACAGGCAGCATCATCAGGCCAGCCAACAACACTAATACTAGTCCATTGTTTACATAAACATCACATCCATAACAACACAATAAACATAAATAATTGTGCAGATATGGCACTTGTCAAAATAAAAAATAAAAATTGTTTCTGTTCACAATACTTAGGCCACATGTTTCTTCACTGAGTTGTACTGGGAGACTGCTACCTCATGTATTCCTTATCAGATTTGTATCTTTGGCCTTATTCTGAAGTTCAAAAATTAAGTCATATATACAATTGGAAGTGAAATATAATTTATCATTTAAAATTAGTTTCAAACATTTTAAATGATAAATTAAATTTCACTTCCAATTGTATATATGACTTAATTTTTGAACTTCAGAATAAGGCCAAAGATACAAATCTGATAAGGAATACATGAGGTAGCAGTCTCCCAGTACAACTCAGTGAAGAAACATGTGGCCTATGTATTGTGAACAGAAACAATTTTTATTTTTTATTTTGACAAGTGCCATATCTGCACAATTATTTATGTTTATTGTGTTGTTATGTACGTGATGTTTATGTAAACAATGGACTAGTATTAGTGTTGTTGGTTGGACTGATGATGCCGCCTGTGGCAGCGAAACATGTAGCCTTACTTTGAAAAACAAGTTCTACTATTGACTGAAAATTAAGGTATGTTGATTGATTAAAGTATTTCTAAAGCTAAACAATGAATATATGGGTGTACTTAAAAATCGAAACTACACCTAAATAAAAAATTGCTTTGAATTCATTAGAGCCGTTTTCGAGATCCGCGACAGATACACAGATACAAGAATTGCTCATTTAAAGTAATAGGATTAATTGTTTAAAGCTGGTCTGAGCTATAGCTGTTGAGGACGTTCTATTATCCATGGATTATCTTGTTATTTTTGTATCAGACTTTCATTTAAACTATGTGTCCTTCCGTTAAAACCTTTCTCGTATTTATTTGTGAATATTTGTGTTATTTGTGAAAGTCTGAAGGTCGTGTACTGGAGTTGTCCGTACTGCACCAAGATGTAGGCAGTAAAATTGTCACTTGTCTCTAATTTATTTTTCTCATTTCTTTGGCAATTGCTAGAATTTCCAATCCTTAAGTTAGGCATGGCTTTATGTATGACATATAAGACTAATTTAGAAGTTCTAGAAATCCTCCCCATTTAACTCCGGCCAGACGGTTAAGAATATTAGATTTATGTGAAACTTTAGAGAAGATTCTCTCAGCATGAGCCTTAAAAGTAAGTTTATTATCCAAAGTGATCCTTAGATATGTTTTCTCTGTGATTTTCTTGATATTTTTGTTTTTAATTCTCAAATTCTTAAATCTTGGATTTAAGTGAGTAGAACTGAAAATATGTTTTATTTCAATTACTGTCCATGTTATTATAATTTTTCCACTACAATATGTTATTTAGAGCTTTGTTAAGCACTGCCTCCATGTTGTCAAATATTTTATTATCTCTATTGTTTACCTCAACCAACTCATCAGCATAAATTGCACATTTTAACTCCACTGGATTCAATTTTCTTAGTGAGATCTTTGATGAATATGTTGAATAAAGTTCGAATTGGAACTGCTCCTTGAGGTAAATCCGCCTTAGTCTGTTTTTATGACAAATTAGTGTTTCGCCATCTTGTCCGTAACCAACGCTGTGGTAGGTATTTTTGAATCCAATTATGCATGTTTCCTCCTTTTTTATGTTCAAATAATTTTCTGAGAAGTTTGGCTCTTTATACTGTATCTTAAGCACCAACAGATCAAGCTTAATCCTTAATGATTTCAGTTAACCTTCCAACCTCGGATATCTATATATATAAAAGCCAAAACCCACTGACTCACTGACTCACTCATCACGATTTCTCAAAAACTACCGAACGGATTGGAATGAAATTTGGTATGTAGCTTCCCCTAGGGCCATAGGTGCTCACTAAGAAAGGGTTTGAAAAAATTCCACATTTTAGGGGGGGTTTGGGGGGATCAAAGTTATTAAAAAATGACTTCTTCAAAACTACTGAACGGATTGGAATGAAATTTGGTATGTAGCTTCCTCCAGGGCCATAGGTGCTCACTAAGAAAGGGTTTGAAAAAATTCGAAATTTTAGGGGGGTTTTGGGGAGGATCAAAGTTATTAAAAAATGACTTGTACCAGTTATCCCTTTTGATCTTATTGGGAATCACTAGTCAGCGTGTATTTGCACCGACTTAGTAAATTTTTGGAAGACGTGACTGGAACTGTCGATGCAAATGGACGATAGCCGCATACCCAGACCAAATTTATTAATCATCAACCCTAATTTAACCGATTGCCTTCAGCCGTACCCTGCAAATCCGATTCTGCCAGCTTTTAACAAGCGCTTAATTAATTATATAAATCTAAACTACTACACTTTAACCTTAACTAAAACACTAGTCACCATTTGTACACGATAGGCTTCTAACCGAACCGAACTTATTACCGCTTAATATTCATTACGAGTGCGCGATTGGTTATAATCTCACGTTACGCGATTACCGATTATAATATAAACTTAATTAGATTTGCTTATGGCATAATATCGAAAGATTACAATGAGTGTAGAACTTTGTCACCGACGGACGTTGCACCTGCAGCTTGCGTCTAGTTGATAGGTCGGCGCTTGGCACTACACTGGCTTCTAACTCAATGTCAAGTTGCAAGGTCAGTTCTGACGAGCATGCGCGCAACTAGTCCAGCGGTCTGATACTTTTAGGTAACGGAGTTCGGTAACTCGTTACAGACTTCTTCAAAACTACCGAACGGATTGGAATGAAATTTGGTATGTAGCTTCCTCTACGGCCATAGGTGCTCAATAAGACAGGGTTTGAAAAAATTCGAAATTTTATGGGGGGTTTGGGATCAAAGTTATTAAAAAATGACTTCTTCAAAACTACCGAACGGATTGGAATGAAATTTGGTATGTAGCTTCCTCTAGGGCCATAGGTGCTTACTAAGAAAGGGTTTGAAAAAATTCGAAATTTTATGGGGGGTTTGGGGGGGGATCAAAGTTATTAAAAAATGACTTCTTCAAAACTACCGAACGGATTGGAATAAAATTTGGTATGTAGCTTCCTCTAGGGCCATAGGTGCTCACTAAGAAAGGGTATGAAAAATTTCGAAATTTTAGGATGGGTTTGGGGGGATCGAAGTTACTAAAATCATAATTTCAGATCTTCTATTATTATAACAATAGTGCTTTTATTATTTAAGACCTATATATATATATATATATATATAAGCCAAATATCACTCACTGACTGAACACTTAAAAAGAATGCAATTACGTTAAAAAGACTGAAAATACCAACCACCACGGGCAACGCCGTACGGGTCAGCTAGTTGTTGTATAATTCGGTAAAATTTTTCCCCCAAGTAATACTGAATCCGAGCAGCCACCATCCTTTCCATAGTTTTAGCCATTACTGATGCTATTGGAATTGGCCTGTATCCCGCCACTTCATTTTGTGGATTTTTTTTACTACGCATAAATGGTGCTTCCTCCATTTGTCCCCCATATCACTCTTTCCACTCCATATTGAAGTAAAGATGTTGAGAAGACATTTTCTTGATTTTTACCCAAGGTATTTGATTAATTCTGCATGTTATCTCATCTAGGTGATTCCTTTCCTTTTAATTTGTTCAAGGATATATTTATTTCAGTTTGACAGAAGTAAACTACAAACAGACCAATTTCTGTCTCTTTATTTTGTTTTAAATAAATCTATTACGTCTATTGTTTTCATTGGAGAGTGTATGTATTTTTTTGCCGTAGTTGTTAAAAGTTTCAGCAATATCATTGCCCAAGAAGTATTCCTTGGTGCCGATCTTGTTATCGGAATCTGTTATCCTCTCAATGTTTTTATTGAGAGGACAAGTGCTATGTACTTTTGTGATGTTTGTTGTATAATACACTGAATTATATTCTCTTTTATCTACGTGGTTCCCAGTTTTCTACGACTTGCTTCTTAACTCATTTATCTTCTGTTTCAGTTTCATAAGATCAGGTATCCCAGGAACCATTAATACTACTGATCTCATCATTCTCGATTGTGGCACCCAAATTCTTACAATTTGCACTCTTAAAATTCCAGGTTTACGCTTTTGTGCCTCAGGTTTTCTGTTTTTATGGAGAGTAGTTCTAGTGATTACAGGTTTATGTCCACTACCTTCGTCTGTTGTTATATATTTGCTTGTTTCTGAGGTAATGTTTTAAGATACCAAAACCAGGTCCGAGTTTGTTGAAGATTCTGAGTAATGGATAAATGTTTTTGGATCCGTTGGGTTATACAATACTTCAAGCTGAATTTATATAATTATATTACCAACTTTAGTGAGTTGGCATTGAAATATCATTTTTTAATAATCATTGAAAGATAATTGCAATTGTTACACATAAATTCCAAATTAATTTACATATATTTGCCATTTAAAGTATATTCACGATTATTGAATGGTATCATTAATTTAGATTTGAATAACTAAACTAATCAGTTAACAATGTTCTTTATTATCACTTTTTAACCTGTGATGAACACCAGTGTGTATAAAATATAAATAAGGCAATTGGGGTTGAGAATAATTTTGTGATAGTCAATGCTTATTTGAAATCATTTTATCTTAAAATCTGTTTCGCAAGAATATATATTGTTCTTCTTCCCTAAACACTCCCTTGGGTTCTTACGTCAGCAGTTTATTCTACTGACTGTCATACAATATTCATTTCAAACTTAACTTTAAATTTATAGGTTTTCGTTGTGATATTTATTTGCTTTTCATTCGAATTATAGAAATTGATTCACATTATTATTTAGTTTTATTAAAATCCTTAGCTTCGTTTATATTTTTACTATCAGTTTTAGCAATTTACCCTAGTTTAATAAATTCATTATAACCCGAATTAAAATTATTATTGGGTTATTTAGCAACATGCAGACCTTATATTGTTGGTTATATATCTGAAATGGATTTGTTGCTTGTTATGTTTTACTAGATATTAACAGGATCTTGTAGTGAATATATTGTCTATGTTAAAACAAGCACTTTAAATAACATTTCAAATATGTAATAAGTTTAAAGAGCTAAACATTTTTGACACTTGATTTTAACTTTTTGAAAAATGTTAACCTATTGTTTTAGATATTTTTAAATAAACCACTGTGTATTGAACCTTTTTATAGTTCTAAAATTGTAGTTTTAAAATTGCAAAAAATATTTTTGGTACACAAAATAAATAATGTTTGGCCTACAAAAATAATTTAACATTGTAGGTGAAAGAATGAATTAAAATAGTAAACAAACTCAACCTGTACAAATATTAGCACAAGAGATTTATTAATAAATTATTCCTGTTTATCACAATAGTAATTGGTGTCTACTAGAGAGAAAAGTAGGCTATTAATTTGTGTACAATAAAGGAAATGATATCAAACGAATTAAGCGAGAGCGGTAATTTTCTTAGAGGGACTAAGATACTTTCTTCCACGGCATTTTTATTCCAGCTGTGTTCTAGTAAATAATTACATTTTATGATGGCATGAACTTTATTAAAATATGGAAAATCATATTTACAAAAACAATTATTGAGGTTTGCCAAGAATACACAGGCAGAAGTTTATTGATGCATTGTTTTTTCAGCAGTTGTTTTACTAACATATGATTTAGCGGGAGGAAACGTGTCCATGTAAAAAGCAATGAGTGTACTATACAGCCCGCTAATGAAAGCGGGCGACAAAGGAACATGAATGATTTTTATATGCACACTTTTTCGCCCTAAGGATGATAAGTTTTACTTTCTGCCTTATTAATTAGGCAGTAAATACACTTGAAGTAGTAGCTGGAGGAAAATTATGATTTTTCGGTAAAGAAAAAAACTGAAAAAAGTACGGTTGATCACACTAAATATTTCAGCACCATAGTGAACGGTTTTTCCTCCTTGATTTCCATTTTTTCTTTTTTTCTAATATGTACTGTACTTGTTTAAGAAATAGTATACAATTCCTTACGTACCGCATGCCTACACAGTTTTTGAAACACTTGCTACGTGAAAAATATAATTTTGCAGCAGTAAAATAACAAAACTCCATACAGCTTAAAGATGGCATAAGATGTCCAACAAATCAATTTCGATTAAAATTAAACTACTTTGTCTGAATAATAAGCTGTACATACGTGGAGATTCTGTAGTGCGTGGAGATAATTCAGTCAGTGATCACGTGGGTGTAAATAAAGAAAAAAACGTTCTTTAAATATATTTGCGGAAAGCTCCTTTTATAAGCTATCCGTTATATTGCTTTTTTCACCCGTATAACCTACTCCTGAAACGTTTACCAGCATTACAGAGCCATACTGTATAGTAAGAAATATTTAATGTTTGTGTAATAGTAAATTTGTATTTTGTATAGGCAAATCATTGAACCTAAAATTAGTGAACAATATTATTACTTTAAATAGTTTATTGAAACATTGTCTTAATATAAATACGTTTATTACGAGAAGATAATCTCGTACATTGCCCTACTGTAGATAAATCAACTTTTCCAGCTTTAGTAAATTTAATAACTTACTTCAAAGCAAACTTCGCTTGTTAGTTCTTCTGAGCTTGCAGTAATATGTTAATGTCCTTTAAACCTATAAGATTCTTGATAGTACAAAATATTTTATTTGCACTACCATGCAAATTAAAGTGCCACTTAAAATAGCTGAAGACTTAAACAAAACTAAAATGTATATAACAACTGACAAAGAAAACTAGGTGAGCCAAGAAATATATTATAATGAAGTTAGTGATTGAAACTACTGATTAGGTAATTCAATTTAGTACTAGCAGGCTACGTCCATCTTCGCTTACATCGTCAACTCCTGGTAAACAAAATACAAACGAATTATTGTTTACTTTTGCATTTTCATTTGAATAAAGATTGATTAGGACAGAAATTTTAATTTTTTATATACAAGAGAGGTAATGTTTAAGTTATAAAATATGACCAACATGTGATAGGGTAAAATAGTATTTCAAACCGGTTAAATAGGCATAATAACAAATAAAGCTGAAAAAATTTTAATAAAGATAGGTGTTCAAATAATGATATAGTTAGCCTTTTCTTTGTTTGTGTTTACTATTACCTAACCTAAAAAAAGATGTTGTAAAGAACAAATACCTAATTTTAAAATTGAAAGTTTGGTTGCTATGATAATAAATATAAACGCCTTCAAAAAAACGTGTGTTGGTTTCAATAGGCTTAATCTAAAATTAGATTAAGCTCATGATTTAAATCAGTAGTTTATCTTAAATCAGTACATTTATTTTATATTGTAAAAACTGTACACACAAGAAAGTTTCTTATCATTTCACGTTCATCCGCAAAACCACTAAATCTGTCCATAATGTTTAATTTGAAAATAGGACCCCTAAATATTAAAAACAGCCTAAATTAGTCTCTGACAAGCCCTCTGTAAGCAAATGAAAGATTAATAAAAATTAGTTCATCATCCTGAGATAAGACGGTGCAGGCTGTCAGAAAATACATTTCAAAATTAATTTTGTTTTAAGTAGTTTAAAATGATTATCATTTTCTAAAAAAATGATTATAAAATGATTAAAATCATAAATTAAATAGATGTCTTTCAGGCTCTAGTACACGGAGATAATATTACCTTATTAACAGATAAATTGCTTATTCAAGCAAAACAAGTTTTTTGTAGAATTCAACTTATGGCTTAGTCCTCGCTGAACACAAGTTATATAGCTGAGGATTGATTTGAACTCAAAAAGCAGTGTCCCTTACACGCTACCAGGGCCGCGGACTGACAGAACTCTCATGCTACACCAACATTTACCTTTTTACACCCGTATAAAAATAATAATTTCCATTCTATTTTGTATTTATAAGTATAACAAATTCAATAATTAATTATAATAACGAAACAACCATTATTCAGTTTACTATGTATCAAACGGTATAGTTTAGTAATGCTAAAAACCAAGTTAGTTAATCCAATCAAGTTAATTTACACACTTGTTAGATATTAGGGTAGTAAATGTATCATTATCGCAAATGGGAGTTAGGAACAGAATTCATTAGACAAAATACCTTGAATTGTTACTGCCATTTCGAACTTTAAACACTGTAAGCAAAATAAAACAGGCAGTTAGTTTTTAATTCTTAACTTAAAATAAAATGATAATGTTTCATATTTTTTTCTTTTTAAATTTGATATTCTAATAATGTATTTTGTTGAGTAAGTATTTGAAATTTTACTGATCTAGTTAAAGAAAGCCAAAATCATGTTGACGAATTAAAGCGAAAGTTTAAATTTAAAAAGTTTTGTAAACAAATCATGTTAACGTGTTTCTTCTAGGAAGCAATACAGTATAAGAAAACTTATTTACACAAACACGTCTTTTAAACATTTGAACTTTAGTACAAACTGTGTCTGTTTCTTGTAGTTTGGTGAAAACTGTAAAGTCTGAAAACTAAAAGTAGTGACACGGAGAGAAACAAGAACTTGACTAATCTTAGGTCGATACTTCTTCTTCAAAGTAGAATTTGTTAAGGTTTGCAAAGCATGATGGATTACACAGTAGTATTGATACAAATTGCTATAATCTGAAATTTATACAGCATCATCATCATATATTTTATGTATATTTATTCTTATTTATTATGAGTGATTAGATTATTCTAGAATTAGTATCTTACATTTATTTTCTCCTATTTTTAGTTTACAAATTGTTTACATTGTCTTCCACTGAATACCAAAATTTAAACTATAAATAAATTTACAGATAAATACGCTGTTATTCGTACATACTAGTTGCTGAGACTAGTAAACCCTCAAATTGTATCCTAACGTTACTCTCATTGATAATTAAAGTCTTTTGCAAACTAAACTAACAACTTACTTATATTAAAAAGTAATACATCTCCAGTCCATAATAATTAATAATTATTAAAATTAAAATTTGTATAGTAAAATTAATATGTTAAAAATGTCTTTCGCCCTCTAATTCTAGATTTGTTTGAGCCTTAATAGTTAATTAAGAGAAAGTGGTTGTCCATTTGTCCACATGTCTGTATCCGATGCCATGATAAAAAACATCTGAAATGTTTAACATAGACGTGGGACCAAATGCAAATAGAATACGTATTTTACCTTTTGACTTTGTTTTCGTGTTATAAGTAAAAACTCAATTTTTAAACCAGGTAATGCCAGGCATAATTTATCTATAGTAATCATTAAATACGATATGTATTGTAAGTGTCGCTCCTTCGCCATAGAATAGAAATTTTTCGAAATATAATCTTATAATTAAATTATATGAAAGCATGTTAGACTGCAAAAAAATGCAACATAACCTTTCTGCATTAAGTTAGAAATACTTTAATAAAAATCATGAAAAAACAACATACTCTATACTTTAATACTTGTCATTCTTTGTACATTAATACCGCAATTTTTACAAGTTTTAAAAGTTGCAGGGATGTAGCACAAACAAGAAAGGCCACAAAATTTAGTTGCAGATGTTACTGGCTTGGGAAAACTACTACACTCTTAGAAAGAAATAGGCTTATCTTGATAACCTTGGGGCAGACAAAACCACACAGCGTGCATAAGATTCGATTCAATAATAATAGTTGTATATAATAATAGCATTAAAATAATACGAATAAAGAGACACTGTTAGTTTAGGAGAAATAAGTGGCAGCATCAATATAGTCCATATACGCACTGATCGTATGATGAGCTGCAGTATCCATTGTTGTTCCGCAAGAGGAAGATGGATATCATTTTCAACTTCCACAAAACAAACCTAAAAACAGATCCATGCAAACCAAGCAGAGTTCTGCTATAAAGTTCTATAATTATAGAATGATATAAGGTTCCAGTTATAATTTTGTATTACTACAAAGTTGAGGCCCGTTTCAACAGTTAATTGTAAACATGTATGCCAATACTGAATTTGAATGAATAGTACAAACTATACTTGTGCTGAGGACACAGAGAATGGAAAAGTGTTGACGGATGCAGACATCATCAATGTTATAAATGATGTTACCGAATGGATCCATTTTATCCTATTGCCTTGTAGATGTATCTGTTACCTTATTAAACTATGAAAGCCTAAACGTGTGTGCAAAGTTTTTTTTATAAGGTGCAATCCAATTTAAACTAATAGGCAGCAATAACTTTGAGGAATAGAACCCATAGAGTAATCATGATTTGCCTTCAAGAATGATCAAAAGCACAATTTCTTAATAACAAAAACTAAGTTTTTTGGTAATTTTCGTTGACATATTATGTATCAGCAAAAGCGAAAAGTATCTTATGCAAACATTTTGATTTAACTCAAAGAAACCATACAAGTGCACTAAGTTGTTAACTTTATCATTGCGGAAACTAACGATCAAGAAGAAGACTTACAAGTAAACATTCTGTAGAAAAACACGTAAGAATATTATAAGAAGTACAAATAACGAGGACGGCTAATATTTCTATATTTCTACACTTACAATAAAATAAGGCTTACAATGTAAAATTCTGTAGAAAATCACTTGTAACTTATGTCTATATCGTAAGTGGTACAAATGGGAATGCGGAATACTACCCCCCGGAAAACTACCCCCCCAGGTGAAACGTGACGTCACGAAATCTGCCAACTAACCAATATGGGAGCCGTGTCCGCGACTGGAATACTATCCCCCCTAGCAAAAGCGGGTCGCCGGAATACTACCCATCCGGAAAACTACCCCCCCAAGCAGGTTCCTACAATTATACTGTTATCGGCAACATACTGTGACTAAACAGTTTAGGTTGGTCCTCTGGTTCTTTTTTTATTCTAATTATATTGAAACTTGAGTGTGCGTGACTGGAAAACTGCCCCCCCCCCCCGATCTCTGACGTCAAAATGACGTAGGAACCTGCTTGGGGGGGGTAGTTTTCCGGGGGGTAGTATTCCGGCGACCCGTACAAATAACGAGGAAGGCCAATTTTTCCTAACTTTATTTATACAATTATTAAACCAAATTAAACATATTTAGTGTAGATGCAATAACCAGTTGTTAACTCAAACAACTAAACTTTTTTATTATGTATGGTTCATTTACAGCTGACTTTATATTTAAAATTATTATTTATATCTTTAGTGTTTATTCGGGGGGGGGGGGGGGGGGTAACTTACGCTAACTTTCAAATTTAATTATAACATAGTATTTTCCGTAAACAAATTTATAAATAAAATTACAAAACTAAAACTAAGACATAATTTATAGCCATTGATTTCTAACCTAAAAATAGATTATATAAGCCTACGCTAGTTGTATAACTAAATGTTTAAAAGTAACAAATACAATGAAAACATGATCACCATTTAACGAAGAACAAAGCTCTTAAATTACATTATAAGTACAATCTTAGATTTTATTATTAACTCATAATATAATGTAAAAAGCATAATTAGTTATGTAGATCTTTCCGAGATGGTTTGAAGTAATTTGTATGGCAAATCACAGTTTATTGGTTATAGGTCTATCTTTTTTACTATTATTGTAGAACAAAGAAAACTATATTTTTTATATATATAAAAAAAAATTATTCCATCATAAAATATTCGCCTATCTCTAACCTAAAAACAAATAATATAGATATGTAACTCAACTGTTATTTATAGTTAAAAATAAAAACGGAAAATGTTTAGCTTGATTGATACAATATGATATTTAGTACATTCCCAAAAACGTTTAGGCCTAAGTCATTTAACAAGTTAGAAACAAATTTACTACATTGTTTGATAATAATTGAGGTTTGTGTATACAATTAATATTCATCACGTTATTGGGATGGATTTTCGGTTTGCTTGGATACAATATGCATGAGGGTGCCCGATAAAGTAAGTTATGTTTTAGATATTCGAAAACTAATCCTTAACGGAATATATAGATGGTATTTAGAACATTCGTAATAAAATATTATAGAAATGATACAAAAAGAAAATATATAAGAATGCAGTACTCAAAAAAGACAAATAGTAACCATCTTTAGAAATAGAAATTAAACGAATAAAAATTGCGTTGGATTGAACCAAATTGCTGGCGATCATTTTACCTGCAGTATTCGCTGCTTCGCCGCCTTTATTATTATACCTGAGATAAAGTAAAGAAGGTAGGAATGTAAATATATATATATATTATTTAAAATGGCAACCCATCGTATCAGAGAGAACTAAAAAATAAATACATTTAAAAGTAATTCATAAAGTTCTAAGTATACATTTATAAAGCTTTTTACTGACAACTGTATTTATATTTCAATTGAAAGCGTGTTTGCTTTGTGAAAATAGAGAGAAATGCGATCTGAAAGCCTGGCTGCTTGAATAAATATTGATTTAAAAACATTAAAACAATATTTTCTGCTTCCTTTGAAAGAAAAAATGGAATAAAAGTAAAACTTTTGAAATTTTCCCAACAAAATTTTTAACGTGTTTTTATTTCATCGAATAGTTATATAATATAAATAAATACTTTCAAACAATTTAAGTGCTTTCAAACCACCTAAGGGAATTAACCAAAAATATAAACTTTTTTTAACCGTACATATTATACGTATTCCTGGATATTTTATCTTTCAACTCCCGTGATAATATAGTAGCAAACACTATAATGTTTCGGTTTTTTAATAGGCCAAAACCCTGTTTAAATATCAATGATAAATCGTGTAAAGTTTGGAGGTATTATCTTACTGATTTATTATAAGGACTGTAAATTAGTGATTGTAGTTAAGTAAATTTTTTTCTTTTTTTAATTGAAAATATATCTTTTTATTTACATATGAATTCAAATTTAAAGTGCATGATGAGAACGTTACTACTTGAAGAGTATTTTATAATACAATATGGTCTACTTTATTTCTAATAAATACATACCATCTATATTCTTTTAATTTATTTCTGAAGTCCTTCTTTAGGCCATGCATGTTTCACCCTTAACAATTTCATCTAGCCACAATTGTCAGTTGAACGATATTGCATACAATATGTCAGTAAGTAAAAATATTACTTTTTAACTTTGAAACCAACAACAACAAATAGGCTACTTGAAGCAAACCTCAATCGTAACAATTCTAACAATCTTTAAATAATAAAAAAAAAAAAAAAATAGCCAGAAAACAAAGTGGTACAATGGTTAAGAGAGATTCTTAAACTAATCAATATACTAAACTGTGGAATCTCATGTTGAACAACCTCAACGACGACAAAAGAATATATGTCAGGCGATAGTACTGACTTCATGTAGTAAGTAAAAGAAGAAGTCTGTAGTAATTACCACTCTGCAGTAATGCTCATATTGGAACCTAAGTAAAGGTTCTGCCTGCAGAAGAAATGGAGGTTTAGTGGGTATACTGCATGAACCGGGTGCCCCTCATCCTCTCATGGTGCATAATGAATTCCTCCTCCATTGTAAAAAAACTATTATTTATTGACGTGCAAACACATTAGAATAATGAACAGTAGGTCTATGGATATTTTACGATTTACTATATGCACGATATTAATATTTATTAAATCGCTGAAATATTAATAATTGGAATGCAACAACAAGGAAAATAAATATTTGTTCTTAATAGTTTATTAAAAATAATATAACGTTATGTTAATGACTATTTATCAGCCACATAGATCTTTCTGCATTTAGTTACTATTTCTCCGTTTTTATTTGAAACGCTTTTGAGTGTTTAAAACAAACTGGTAATACATTACAAACATATTTTAAACGTTATCTTAAACATTAATTTCAAATTAAACCATTAATAGTAATGTATATCTACTTTGAATAAGAGTTACATAAATGGTTTTCTGCGAAAAGAGGTAAGAATAAGTTAATGTATGAAATGAAATAACAAAGTTCTGGAACATAACTTAATCCACAGCAACAAAATAGTATATTTAAACTAGCAAACTTTATATGGGAAATAACTTTATTCTTCAATCCTGGACTTTACGATTGGAATCTATAATATGGCAATGAGGAATGGTTGGTTGATTTAGTTTTGAAAAAAGTGTATTTAAAAGGTAATTAAATTAAGTTATCAATAGGTAGAAATCGATATGTGAACCTTGGTTCAAATTTTAGAGTTATAGATCATTGAGAGTATATGTTGAGCCAAGTCAGTTACACAGAGGTTTTATAGTGTTTTTTTTTTTTTTTTTTTTTTTTTTTTTTTTTTTTATAAAGACATAAATTTTATAGAAGGCATGGTATATGAAATTGGAAAAGATATACATCAAAGTAAGTTGAATGTGGAGATAATTTCCTCCATTCGTCCAAGTGAAACCATTCTCACGAATATTTTTTTGGAAAATGCCGGTACGATTTTCTTTAAATGTAGGTGCAAACAATCAAGAAACATTTTACATTTAACAATATAAATAAAAAATAGTAAATCAAATAAGTAAACAATGTAAATAACAGTCCAGATCTTTACGCTCCAGCATTACTTTTACATAATCATTACATCTATTTTAAACAAAAACTTATAATTTTAGGCAAATCTTTTAGTAGTATTATGATTTTGGGAAAAAGCCTGACAATTAAAGTAGAAACAGTACACTACTTGACTGTTAATTCACGTAAATATCTACTATTTGTAACACGAGGTTTACATGCCTTTACTGGATTCATACAAAGTTTTTTTTCCATAAAAGTATATAAATTGAACGGCGCTTTTACGTTATTTTAGGTAATAATTTTTGTAAGAATAATTTATTTCTAAGGATTGATTATTAATTATTTTTCGGTACAAGATATAATGTTTTTCGCACAATCTACATTGTTTAAGAGAGTGAAGAACGTCGTGACCTGTTGCTTTAGACCGTGTGCGTACAGTTTTTTAATCGAAGAACATGCAACTTAACTATTAAGTCGAACAGGTTTAAAGTCAAATCTATTGCTTTACGCACCGCTGCTACCAAGATTTTATTAGTTTAGTTTTTCCATGACTATACCTTAATAATAGTTTGAATAATGCTCACAGGGGAGCAGCGTATTGAGCAAGTAAATCGAACTTAAGGCTCTTCTTTAACTTGAAGAAAACTCCCGAGTGTACAGTATGATTTTAATTGAGGTCTGACTCAAGCCGCAACATCGTTTAAACATGCATTCGTAATAGCGTGTTTATGATACTATTTATAAATTAATAATCTGGGAAACTAATTTAAGTTATAAAAAAAAGGCTTTATATTTTTTACGTGTTAGCTTAAAATATGGAAATTATTGCTTAAAACTCCCAAAAAATGCATTAAAATAATGGATTTTTACTCAGTTAAACTGCTAATTAATTGTCGATATCTTTCAACTATGAGATTAAAGGCACATAGCCTTTAAAAACAATTTAAGATGTTTCACAACTTTTTAAGTTGAAAAACGGCGTCCGAAACACGTTAGTACGAACTGCATATTTTTACTCTGGAACCTACGCAACGGTGTTTGAGGTTGCAACCGTTTAACAAATGCTTTAACCACTCCCCAAACTGCTCACTTAATATTTAGTGTAACCGTCATAATTTAAAGACGTTTAGACAAAACTTAACACAATCAATAACTGTTTATCTTCCAAGTGCATAAGACACTGTTACCTTCATAGATTTAAAAACATTACATTAAAATTTATTTTATTTAATGAAAATATTTCAAATAAAATGACAAGAATAAAATAAACTATATTAAATTAAATTTGCATTCACATTACTTACATATAATGTGGGATAATCACATTATAACTATCATCGTCGGTAAGAGAATATTTTATGGTGTCTGCTCTTGTACAAGCATAATTACAAATTCAATGTTTAACAGAAAACATTAATATTAACTGATACTCTCTTAAAGAAACATGTCATATACATCTACACAGATTAACGTATGATATTCTTTACTGTAGTCTGCCTTGTGCAAATGATAAAGTTCTTTAAAAAAACCACAGATCTTTCTTCGAACTATTGTTTGTGAATTAAAGAACAACTTAATAATTCAAGTTTTATTCCAAACATAGCTAATTTATATATTTTTGGTACTTGTATCACAATATTATAAACACAACATTATCATGAACTCTAACCTTCATTGAAGATAGTATATATACAATATACGGTAGTAAATAAGCCTTCATATAGAAGTCTTACTCTGTAACGCTGACAGAGTTTACAGAACATTTCTGAAAATAGTTCTAATAGTTTTAAAACTACTTTATTGTTCTAATTTAATGTTTATTAAACGAGTTTGGTTATTTATAATATATGTTTAACATCGATGAAATATAATAGGTATATTATGCTGTGTTTTATATAATTTCCTATAGCACTAAACACATCAGTAACGAATTTTTGACTTATTGGGCATGCGTGTGAACTGAGGATGAATCACGTCTATAACAATGAATGTGAAAAGATGTAAGTTTTCCTACAGTTTACAATATTGATTATTTTATTTACAGCTAGTAATAGATTAGTATTTTTTTTTGCTAACATTAAAATTTTTAATACATAGTTTTTTTATAAATCTATAATCTTTGACAACCTTACCAATAAAAAACACTTTACCGTTTTTCGTAATCTCATCATTTATAAGTATACTTTTCTAATAGGGCTCAATTCTTTTAATTCCATTCAAGTAACGGTGGTTAGCTTTCCTTTTATTCTTTTTTTTTTATATATATATAAACATCATCAAATTTCAGTAGAATACATAGTTTAAATGATTTTTTTCTCGATATGTTTCATTCATTCATTGTTAGGAGCTTACTGTTTGAGTTTTAACTTGAATAAAATTATGAAACAAAGTAATGTTTACTATACGAAATATAGCAAATTTTTAAAATTTTCTCTACCAAAAATCTCATAAAAATGGCAATTTGAAACCTCCAAGGATTACAACTTTTCTAAAAAGTCACTATTAGAAACAGACTAGAAGTTATGTAACGTTAATAATTGCAGATGATTTATCATAAAACGACCACCAAGTCATGTGTAATGAAGATTGCATGCCAGCTGTTTCAACATTATCCTTGTTAGGTAAGTGAATCTTCTGCAGATTATTCAGGGTGTATCAAGCGGGTGGCCGGCTTGTATAGCATTGAAACGAGAATACTTAGACATTTAGTTTAGACTGATAACCTCGTATTCCGAATCCAAGGAATTCAGGAAGAAGGACTTCAACCCTCTAAAATGCCCCAAAAGGGTATTATTTTGGGGGTGGGGGTTGGTTTTGGGAAAATTTTCAAATGTAAAGGTAGGTCGTGTTGTACCTTATTTTAAAGGTCTCGGTACACTGATCATTAAAACAATTTTTTTCATTTATCTTGCACCGTCAATACAGGGTGGCCCAAAATATCATAAAAACTTAAGTTTACATATCATTTTACATTTGACATAAAACATTTTTTAACAGCTACAATTTTCAAAGTACGTTGACAAAGATGTTACCTTTCAAACGATAATTTTGGTAGGTTTTCTCACATTTTTAGCAGGTTTCAAAATTTACAACTTTTAAAAGTTTAAAAAGTCAATATCTCAAAATTTTCAAATTGCAATGTGGAACATCTTACATATCAAATTGAAGTCCTTACAATTATCAACATTTTTCATATTAGATTTTTTTATTTCTCTATTGGCTTAAAATTTACAGAAAAATATGGTTTTTCTTAGAATTTCTTAGAAAAAAGAGTTTTTGTAAACGTTATAAGTAGGCTTAAAAAATAACTGCTCACCCGTTAATTCCCTGGAACAGCTTACAGGTGTTCAAATTGTCGTCCATTTTGTTCCATACACAAATCAACACGGGTTGGAAAAGAATCAACTGCTGGCAGTACCCTCCATGTTTATCTACGTCACTGCAATTCTTATTCTATCTTGCATTTCTTCTCTTGTAGTAGGCCGATTTCTGTACACAATTTCTTTGAGTCTTCCCATTCATATTTCCATTCAAATTACCTTCGAAGAAATGAGGCCCAATTATTCTATTATGTTATTCTATGTTGTAAGTTTTCACTAGGAAAATATTGTATTTTGGAAACTACTACGGACTAATATTGCATTATTAATTATGAACTCTTTCTAAAAGTCACCTTCCGTTTCCAAAATCTGATGTAGTTCTTTAACTTCTAGATACAATAATACAATGTTAAATAAAGACAAGAAGTAAACTTTAGTCTACTGTTAATTATTTAAATAAATAAATTATAATGAACCAAGTTATACTGACTGGCAGACGGCACACAAATGTTTGATGATGTCATGTAAATTAAATAATCAACTTTGTAAATAATATACGGAATACATTTTATGATCAATTACATTAATTAAACTGGCTATCCCAGGCTTCCCTTACGTACGACCTACCTAATAACTAAATATATATAAGTTAATAGTTATTTGACAAAATTGTTCAAAGAACAGCATTGCTTTATTATAAACATGTATTACATAACCTTCATTAATTGCTCTGTACATGATATAGAGATTTTCTGGTGGCGCAATCATCTATTGTTACGTCGTTTTAGCAGTGTATGCTAAGGTGAAGATGATATACGGCATGGATTTTGTTTATTTTAAAAGACTGGTTTTAAATCAGGATTTCATTTTCTCTTAAAAAAATAATTAAATCAAGCTCTCAAATTCCTTTACTGATATTATAAAATTAATTTTGTTTTTTGTCTTGAAATAGCAATATATTTATTAAGATTCCATATTAATTCTTAAAGTAGACAGTTTATTAAAATTTGAAAAGAAATCTAATTTAAAAGTTTAATGATGTTTATGAGTTTTAAGTTATTTCTCATTAAAATTTCCACTTCCCATTTGGTTTTTGCTTTCAGTATATTGTAAGAAACGTCGCTCGTCGGAATTGTCCAGCTGTGATTGTGCTCAAATGGTTAGAATCAAGAAGGGCGGAGTTATATAAATATCTATCGTTTATTAACTATAATAGTGGAGTAACCCTCAGTGGACGTTGTGACTTGTGACTATACATAGAGGTAGTACGTTTGTTCATTAATATGTTTTAGCTATTGTTTGTATACAATTTATAGGAAATACAAAGGTGGGACTTATTTGTAAATGTTTGTGAACACAATAATTGCAGTAATTAGGTACAAATTACTTCTAGACTGATTTATAAAATAGATTTAAAATCGATGTGGAAATCGGACGAAAAGGGGTAGAAATTGAGTTTTTTTATTTATTGTAAAACAGCTACAATTGTTTTAATGTGAAATATATTTAATTCTTTTAGAGTTATTATACGAGTACAAAACTAAACAAAAATTGGGAAAAAATATAAAAGCAGTTGAACGGCTCTTTTAAATCACCGACCATAAGTGATCATATTGAGAAAAAGTAGGTTACAATTATTTTTAAAAAAACTTTTTTTGCATGCACAGTATCATATCACTTCAAAATTATTGTAATCCTTCTAAATATATTACCTAAAACTAAAATTGTATGAATGCGCTTATACAACTTTTGTATTATTATTTATTTTTATATTTCACAACTAAAAAACTGTTTTGGTGGTTTAAATTTTATAAGACATTAATAGATAAACATACGAACTTAGATAGAATAAATGTGAATTACAACTCGAATTAAGTACTCCCAGGTGAAAAGCAGGTTGTCTGGGATCGTCAATGAAAGTTATATAACATTTTCAAAAAACAAAAGAGGACATTTTCATCAGTTGCACTAGAAATGATACTATACTTATCTATAAATACCTGAGGTGATATTGGATTGTTATATACTTTGGAATTACATTAGATTTTGATTGTCTATTTTAGCTCATTTTACATCTTACTGCTCCGATGCCTTTTTCGGTGCTTTTTCTAAAAGATAACACTATTACCTATTTGTCAGGCATTATCGAACCTAATTTACATTTGATTTATATTACCGTTTTTGACAGAATCATTAAGATAAAGACCGTTTAATCCACAATACCTCACACACAAGACTACAAAGTTAAAACCATTATCGATCTAAAAACGAAACGAGGACGCACATGTGTACACAAACAGCTAGTGTGACCTTCTAATATTCTACACATGTTCCAGTAATGTGATGCGAATTTTTAATTCCAAATGTGATGTATACATGTTTTATTTCGATCCCCAATTGACGTTCATTAACCATTAAAAGATAAAATAAAACAATTTAAATTAGGTTTTATAGTGCCTCACAAATAAGCGAAACGGCGTTACCCATCAGAAAAATGACCAAAAAATACTTTTAGTAGTTAGCTGTAAAATATGCTAAAATCTATTGTAATTTTATTCTTTAGTATTTATTTTTTGGATATTAATACAGATATCACCTCGTACCTTGTTTACACAAATGGAAGTGATAAATTATATTCTCATAAAATTTTTCTTTTCTTTTCTAAGATTACAAATTATATAGTTATTCTTCTTGCTGAGTACCATATATTAAGAACCAAATCGAAATGTCAATGTGAGTATATTTTAATGCATTAAAGATTTTAATAATTGTAATCTGGAGCTATGCTACGAAACAAAGTATCATCTGAAGCCAATTCAAACAGATTATTTTAAACTGATATTTTTTCCGAAATTACTATTAATTAGATGCAATTAGATATTAATTGGGCGGTGGGGATAGTGGTGACCTATACACCATGTAAGACAGAGTATGAAATAGATACGTACCATCCCCAATAATTCGAATGACAGAATTCGTTGTATTTTCATCATTAATATTTAAATAAACAATAAACAGCATTTAAAACATAGGGGAAAATTAAAGGAAACAATATAATATGTAACACCTGATGATGGACTTATAAGACATTAAGAAGGCTTTTTAGCTGATTTTCGTTTTTTGTTTGTTTTTACCTTATCTAAATACTACCTTGAATAAGAATTATCTGATTCTAATTTTGTCAAGTTGTTTCCTACGTTAATAAGTATGCTTTATTTCAATGCACGTGTTTCGCTTCAGTATATAATAGGCTTTCTAAAATGATGATGTTTTTTATGAAACTCAGATGTTTTATTTGTACTAGTATGTAACAACAAATGCTTTCAATGAATTAAAATACACCAAGCATTTTTCTTTTCTTTTTGTTTGTTTTTTTTTTCTTTCTAAAACCTAAACTAAAACATAGTGTGTTTATGGATTTTCATATTCTTACTTATTTAACGAACTAAAAATCTTGCTAACGCTTGTTTTTGTACAGTACAAAGCTGAAAACAATTTTCGTTTATTATTTAAAAAAAAAAAAAACACTATTAGTGTTTGCAAAAGTTTTTTTTTTATCTACATTATAATTTCCATATTTAGGCTATATTTTAAATCATAAATTGACTTAAAGACAATAATTTACTCACAATGTTAATACCTGCTTCCCACCTGAATTATCTTTTATACACGCTGTTATTAAATTTATGGGCAAAATTGTACTGAGTTTTCCATTAACAAACAAATTCATAAGGAAGAACTAAGGTCAAGGGCACTGACAAGGCTGTGATTTCTTCTAAAATTGGTACTATCATATTGCTGTATTGCTTGGCAGGATTCTTTAGGAAGCTACCAACTGCTTTGTGTGATTAATCGTCCAAAATAGTATAAAGCTGGTTGAAAATATGTTTCCTTTTTTGGTAGGTTTTATTTGTATTGGAGATCTTTGCGTCGGAGGGTCGCGTAAGAAATAAATGTTTTTTTCGTATAATATGTGTTTTACTATTGAGTATTGGTTTTGAGTTTTTTTTAATATATTATATTTAATTTGTTATTTTGAATATTCATATTCAACTGTATTCGTAATACTATTTTTATTTTAACTTCCCTAATTTTGCATTAACTTTTCATGCTATAAATATTAAATTTAAATACAATTCTTACGTTTATTAAATATTAACTAATGTGATAAACATTCATCAATTATTTTGATTCAGCGCGTGTCTGTCAAATCTATAAATAAAGATAAAAATCTGTACAATTTCCAGATCTTGTACTCTTTACAAAATATATCTGAATATATTTAATATAATATTATGTTTGTCCTTTCAAACAGTAAGTACAGGCAAAGAGAATAATGTATCTAATTTTTGTAGCAATATTAATATATATTTGCCTATAGTCACTGCAAGAATATAGAGCATTCAAAGTTAGTCGTCCTTAGAAAATATCTGTCAAATTGTTGTTGTAATACTTACTTGTGAATTGTGTTCTAAGTTTGCATTATTATAAACTAGCTGACCCGTACGGCGTTGCCCGTGGTGGTTGGTATTTTCAGTCTTTTTAACGTAATTGTATTCTTTTTAATTGTTGAGTCAGTGAGTGTTTATTATTTAAGATCTATATATATATATATAAGCCAAATGGCTTTTATATATATAGATCTTAAATAATAAAAACACTATTGTCATAATAATAAAAAATCTGAAATTATGACTTTAGTAATTTTGATCCCCCCAAACCCCTCCTAAAATTTCGAAACTTCCATACCCTTTCTTAGTGAGCACCTATGGCCCTAGAGGATTCTACATACCAAATTTCATTCCAATCCGTTCGGTAGTTTTGAAGAAATCGTTCTTTAAGAACTTTGATCCCCCCAAACCCCCCTAAAATTTCGAATTTTTTCAAACCCTTTCTTAGCGAGCGCCTATGGCCCTAGAGGAAGCTACATACCAAATTTCATTCCAATCTGATCGGTAATTTTGGAGAAATCGTGATTTAGTAATTTTTACCCCCCAAACCATCCTAAAATTTTCATTTTTTTAAAACCTTTTTTTAGTGAACACTTATGGCCCTAGAGGAAGCTACATACCAAATTTCATTCCAATCCGTTCGGTACTTTTGAGGAAATTGTTTTTTAATAACTTTGATCCCCCCAAACCCCCATTTCGAATTTTTTTAAACCCTTTCTTAGTGAGCACCTATGGCCCTAGAGGAAGCTTCATACCAAATTTCGTTCCAATCCGTTCGGTAGTTTTTGAGAAATCGTGATGAGTGAATCAGTGGGTTTTGGCTTTTATATATATAGATAATTTTTAGAATTTCTATAAATAATGGTTAATAACTTTTAAAGAAACACAACCCACAGTTTTATTTATATTACGTCTTTTTAAGTAATATGATAATTAATTAACTTATTTAATATGTTTCGTTTTTTATATACTGTCCATCAGGAATGCTGCATGCGTATTTAGTATTTCAACTATTAACAACAGTATTGAATATTTTGTTCGATTTAAATTAAAAAATGAGTCACTGTATGTGAATAAATTTCAATTGAAATAAAGTATCAATATATTTTTAAGTTAAACTTAAGTAACTAAATTAAAAATAAATTTAGGTTTTGTATGTAAAATCTATACCAATAGGCTAATTGAAATTATATAATATAATTGTGTGTCTGTTTATATACATTTACAACCGTTTACTCTGTACAGAATAACGTTGAAAGATTTTTTATGTATTCATAAATCAGAAAGAAATAGAAAAAATAAGTTTACATATTAATTGCCTAAGAAAAGAACATTTTCATTAAGAAAAAAATTGATGTCAGACCCATTTTATTAAACAATTTACTTCCCTGTTTAAACAATTTATTAAAAACGAAATTCAGTTTTCGATATCCTAAGAGGCTGAATGGTCCGTTTTAATCTGATTTTGTTGAATAGTTTTATTTTGCACAGTCTTTTATTTACTTATTATCGAACACAGAAACTTACAAATTGGCGTTCCCATCGCACATGCACTTCAAACTAAATATTCATACTTTTTGTAGTTTCTGGGGAATAAACGTGACAAGTTAAATAAAAAAAATACCATAAATATTTGTAGATACACTAAATCACCGGTTTGTTAAAATCGCTAAAATATTTAATAAAAGTTATACAGTTTTTGTTTTTATAAATGAATCTGTGTAGCCTTTACAAATAAATTTATAATATGATCCTATAACTCATGTTTAGCAAAACATAATATACAAGTTACAAACCAGACTGAGTAATTTTGTAAACACTAAAAGTTTGCAAATATTATAACAAAATGGCTTACACTAAAATAAATGAGTAATGAATTTAAATAATTGTTTATATTAATGGTGTTTACCTACTTATATTATTTAGAGTTAGAGGAATATTGATACAACTATAATAAACGGTATCAGGAAACTGACACATACTTTCTCCCTCATTATAGAAACTTAATAAAAAAATAATATTACCAATTTATTGTGATTTTTTTATTTTTAACAGTCATTTTCCCATAAAAATCCATAAAATAATGGAAAAATCAATTTTTCTCAAAAACGGCTCGAACGATTTTGATTAAAATTTTACAGTTTATAGTACTTTAGGTCCCTAATAAACTGTAAAATTTTAATCAAAATTGTTAGAGCCGTTTTTGAGAAAAGTTAATTTTTCCGATATTTTATGGGTTTTTATGGGAAAATTACCCTTAAAAATAAAAAATTCACAAAAATGAAAAAAATGCCTGGAGATACCGTGGATTAGTACCTCCATACCAAATTTCATCAAAATCGGACGACTGGTTTAGGCTCTAGGTCTGATAACATCCACACAGACACACAGACACACAGACACACAGACACACAGACACACAGACACACAGACACACATACAGACACACACACAGACATCACTCCGAAAACCACTTTTTTAGGTTCAGGGGGACCCAAAACGGATATTTCCACCAAAAACTCTAACTCGAAAATTTTGACGAATACAATACTTTCTCCATATACTATGGTATAGGGGGAGAAAGTAAAAATTGTACAGCAAAATTATAAATTTATAAAATCCGTTGCTTATCTTTAGAAGGCTGTAACCCAATTTCTACATTAAAAAAATTGCGTATATATATATATATATATATATATATATTGCGACGACAGAGGCGTGCTAACGTTGCGAGCGCAAATTTTGCGACGACAGAGCGCGCAAACTTTGCACAATTTGTCTGCCTGTAGGATTTCCCTACTTTGTCACAAAATAAAGAGATTATACCACCTACTGGAAGTATAAGGCAAATTAATTTTGATAGCCTAGGTGATATAACTCTGGTTAGGATAACTATACCTATAGTCACCTTAATGAAAAATATTTTATTAAATTTCTTCCAGTTATTGAAGTTACTATTAACTTTAAATATGCTCAGCTCAGTAATTAATTTTAATTTTATTCGACGATCTCTGAGGAGAGAGAACAGTGGAACTGACCTTAGAATAATTAAATTATTTGTGCTTTGTGAACCTTCGATATTGATCATACACTGAACACAAATTATCATATAGGATACTTAGATAATAGGAATTTCTTAAACAAGGTAAATTATTTATATTATTTTATATCAAAAGAGAATTTATTCAACAAATAACTCAAAATTCTTTGTGGTTCTTTCCACTACAAAAATAAAATTTATTTTAAAACTAAATTCACTATTTACATCAATTTATTACCTCTTTTAGGTAGAACCATTTATTATTTATTCATACTTAATTATTCCTTCTGTTAATATTTATTATTTCATTATTTAATTATGAAAATGATTTAAATATTTAATTTACAAGACTGATAATTTTATATTTTGAAAAACCTAATTTAACTATCTCAACCCAGTATCAATAATTATTTAAATTTAACTAAGGCAATATTTTAATAAGGGACATCGTAACTTTTTTGACAGACCTTTTATTACTGCGACCCTTGACTCTGAACTGCTTTCCCAGGAATGTTGATGGAAATACAGCCTCCCTGAAGTCCGGTTATCGTTGGTGTAGTAGAACGTCTCCCGTGGTTTCAGATTCTGCCTGGTTGAGTTTCTTCTGGTTTGAATCTCCCTGAAGTCTTCTAGTGCCTTCCCTGGTTTGGTTTTCGCTTATTTATTCCAGTAATCTCTCAAAGTCCATTGGGTGTTCCAGTTATCGCCATTACATCCGTCCTGTGATTGTCGTAGACTACGTCATTTACAATGGTTTAGACGCACCTGCTATATTAACCAATTATAGCCTAATTCACTTAAATGGTTCGACTGTTTTTTCACTGTCTGTAATGATAACCGATATAACACAATCACCGTTCATTTATTTAAATTGTATATAAGTGCGATGGATTTTTATAGAAACTGTTCGTTGAAATATTATATTTCATAATATTCTTATTAATTAAAATGTTCACTGCTAGATTAACACATTTCGTACCGCTGACTTCATAAAACACTGCTTCTACTTGAGAAATACTTTACTTTAGTATCGCAGATATTTTCTAACACATCTCTACTCAAGAGAAAATTATACACTAGTCCAGCACACATCTACTCAGAGAAAAATTCCATCGTGAAGTACTCTCGAGAAGTCTCCCCGAAAAAAGTCTATGTGCCTCTGACGCTGTACGCTCCTTTTATCGGCTGTTTTGCCGCCTCCGGGGTACCAACTATGTCCTGCTTTTCTATACCTTTTTCGCCATCTCGCCATGCAACTTGTATTTTTTTATAAAGTTCTTGGGTTGGTACTACCCCCACTAACTTAATAGTTTGACATCTCATCTTGCTATCAGCTACTCCCTCTACTGGCATATTGTCCCATTGTTTTATTTATATTCCCTGCAGTTTCTCTGGAACTTGTTTTAAAGAATTGCGGTTTTCGTAGTCTTATTCCTGGTACTTTTTTCTTTATTCTCAAACTTGAGTGATGGTCGTACGACGTTTGGTTTGCTTACGGCGCGACTTCGCGTTTTCCGCGGTTTTCCTCACGGAAACTCTTCTGGTTTTGAGAGAAAATCTTTTTTCTTTTTCCTTATCTGTTGGTTATGGTTTTATAGATTACTAGCCAAAATTTCAATTCTGTCCGATGATTTTTCTTCTGCTTTTGGGACTTGTAAATTTGCCTATTTTAACATTTACTTTTGGATTTGAAATTTTACTTGAAAAATTGATACTTTAGCTTGAGGTTTACAATTTTATTTTTTTATTACTTTCTTAACACTAGGTCATTTATTTTATCACCCTTTTCCTTTTATTTTTAGCAAAATATAGGTGTGAACCTTCTCACCTATTATTTTAATTAATTAACAATTTACAAAAATTTTATCTTATAAAACTTTTACTCTTTTATTACATGCTTACTTTTTCATTTTTACTTTTTCATTTTTCCAGGTGATTTTTCACCTTCAAACTTTAACAACTATCCCTAACTTCTAAAATACCAAAAATTTCTTAATTTGTTATTTAACATTTTTTATTCAACTTCTCTTACTCTTTTCAAAAATATCTTTTTCATTTACTTTTGATCAAATTTGAGAATTTTCTATAACTTTAACCCTTTCTAACTTTACCATTTTTTAATTTACAAAATTGTGATTTCCATGACCAATGTCTATACCTCCCCTGTTTCACATTTACCCATAAAATTCATCAATTTTATCATTTTTTTAACACCTTATTCTCATATAAAATAACTAAATTTTCATAAGTCTTTTAAACAACTTGAAACAAGCTCCAGGACAAAAGTCCATATCTGTTGACTCAGTACATTCGGCCTGGACTTGTCTTCTTTTAATCTATTTAAGTATAGGGTGCACCTCAACTTCTGCTAAGAAATCTTGATTTTTGCATTTTTATTGAAAAACTCAATTTTTCACACATTGCATTAGGCCCATCCGTTGCAATATATATATATATGTAAATATAATATAAAAATATAAGCAATTAATACATAAATATTATAATTTGGTCGATTTTATAAGTATTGTGTAAATCATCCCATTGTAAGTTGTTGACCAAGTCATGTAAATTATAGGAGTGTTCTATTTTTGGTAAGTGACATATTGTTCTTTGTTGTTATTACTTTTTTTTTTATGTATTACATCACTTGCTCTCGATTTCCCCTTCGCTTTCCACGTGACCTTTTGTAAATTCGCGAGTTACTGAGCGAACGGGGTGTAACAATATAAGCTCTTCTTCCTGGTCATCATCCGTGATTTCTTTAATTAATAACAACGCTGTTAACTTTATTTCCTTCATATTGCCTCCATTTTGTGAAACTAAACACTCACGCTCCTGCCAACGTCATTAAGGCAAATCGGTTTCGCGCTGCTTTAAAAACCCATCGCTAGGAAAACGTACCTTGACATTGAAGTTTTGTTTGACTAAAGTCTTGGAACCAATTAATTGCAATGCAATAAATACTCTATTATTTCACATAATAGTTAATCATAGATTTGTTTTAGAGAAACAATAACGACTAAATCCCTTTTATATCCTTTGAGTATAAAAGTATAAAATTGCATATTTTAGTGGCTTATCTCCTGTCGACGGTTGTAGGTAAGTTTACATCTTATGTCAATGTATTTTAAAAACAGTTTAAATTAACTTTAAAGTAATATTCATTTAATCATACCTTTTTGAGATATTAAATTTGATTTAAAACTTTACTAAAATAACTTCGTTTTTTAAACAAAGCACCAAAACGTTATTTCAATATCCAGTAATTAAAAACAGTGACACTTTTATTGAATCACTTGCTTGTTTGACTGTTACAGATGTCTTTTTTTAGAAACTACCTACCAAAGGTATCCCAAATAAATTTATGATTCTAACGTGTTTATTCAAATAATAAAAACTCAATAAATATTTTACCACAAAGTTTTTACGGAATCTTCGTAAAAAGAAAAAAATATGTTGAAAATCATATTGATTAAAAGGTTAAACAATAATTTAAATATACAACCAAATAAATAATACATATATATATATGTAATCCAGTATTTCACAAAAACGTTTGTTGATGAATCAGGAAAAATCATGACAGATATGTAATTTCAATAGAATTATAACCTACATAAAAATATAGTAAGTAGTTTTTAACAAGACTTGATTAATTTTACCTTCTTTGGAAAATGTTAAATTAAGTAATTTTAAATTATGTAGGCCGTAACCGAAACTAAATTCCTTCTGAATTATCAGTCTTATATTCTGTACCTATATATTATGTACTTGTTCAAAAATAAAAAATATTACTATATTAAGTAAGCCTAGAACATGGCGTTTTCTTTAAGCAATACATTATTGTTGCTAGTTTGAAATAAAGTATTTTGATCAGTAATAACTGCCTTGACGAAAAACTCGAATAGTTTTTCAATCCCTATAGCATTTAGATTATTGAATATAGTTATTATAACTTATAATTCTTATATTCCGGATATATAAGTTTAGCAATACACAATTATGTTGTAATGAAATATTAATTTTTGGTGCACACTAAGGCATTTAAAATTGTAAAATATTCTTTGAAAGCAAAGAAAATTTTGTTACACTTTGTTACATAGTGTTTTATTACAATACAACAATTAGAATGTACTTGTAAAATAATAAAACCTATTAGTATTATATAAATTATAAATACATTATTTCTGCTAGTTTAACATACATTATTTTGCCCAGTAATACCTTCCTGATTAAAATAAGGACAAATAATGACTTTAATTGTTCAATAACTATAGCATTGCGATTAAATAATATAATTATAACGTATTATTCCTGTATTTTGGAAATACAAGTACAGAAATATACAAAATATTTATTCAAGAAGTATTCATTTTGGGACACGCTACGGTATTTAAAATTTTATAATACTCTATGAAAGCATAGACGATTTATTTTGTTACATTTAAAATTTTGTAATTCCGTAATGAATAGATCAATTACAGAATAAAAGCAATAATAATTGTTTCTGTAAATGCAGGAAAACATTATTTCAAATTGTAAAATACTTTATAAAAGCTAGGCAAACTCTACACATTTATAGTTTTGTGTTTGTACAAATTACAGTTACAGTAACTGCTACTGTTTAAACCTCATACACAATAGCAAATGTACCTCATGTCTTCATTAGTTTAACTGGTATTAAGTAATTCGTTGAAAAGAAAAACGACTAGTTTGAAGTTAATCTAAATATATTTATTTAATTGAATGCATTTTTTACTTTGCAGAATTATTATTTTTGAAATACAAACTACAACTACAGTTTAAACATTTACAATGAAACTTATATTGATGGCTTTATTTATTTGTTTGGTGAAAGCAGCTTGTCCAGTCCCGGTAAGTTAAGATATATAATGTACAGACCTTACATACATTCTTTACCAACTCCATCTACATTTATGTTTATATTAATCATGCTCTTTTTAAATCCGTAAATATTATATTGTGATTTATAGTTTATCTTTAGTTTCAAATTATACTATTTAACTATACTAAAAATGTACATCTTTCATAAATTATATAGTTTGCAAACATGACAAAATGTTACAATAATTTCAAATTTGATTTGACCTTTAATCATTTTTACTGTTTAAATGTTTGTTTCTGACTTATCTTAGTTCTTAATGTCTGCACTTTCAAAGTGAAACACTTTTTGTTGAAACTCTAAAGGAAAACATGCAAGCCTTTTATAAAATTTACTAATAAGATGTCAAAACACAAGTTTTATAAAGCTTGAAGTCAATGTAGGCAAAAGTGATACAGTTAAGGAACTAACACGCAGAAACGTTTAAAACTATAAGTGTTTTTATGTGAAATATTAAAATCTATTGTCATCATCTATGAATTTATTTAAAAAAAAGGAGTTTCACTAAAGAATATAACTCAATTAAAAACTGCAATTGTTTTAAAGATGTTTTATTTTGTTTAACTAATTTAAAATGTTTAAATGTTTAGTTAAAATATGTTTCACAACATTAAGATTTTTGTAATGTTCGGTTAAAGTAGAGATTTTTCTTGATATGGCTCTTAATTTTAGATATATTATTATGTCTCTAAATATAATAATACATTCTATTTGCCTAACTTCTAAACCTATAAATATTTAAACACGCATTACTTTTTTAACTCATAGAACTACTTTTACAATGGTAAATATTAAAATAATTGATTTTATACAGGTTGAAAAAACTACATCCATACCTCCTTTGGCAGAACGAAGTTTTTTAAGTCTTTACGATTTTGTTGGAAATAACATTTTTGATTCGAAGAATGATGGGAACGTTCGTTCTCCATACGCCAATAATTATGGCAATAGTCAGGAACCAAGGAAAGGATGGGGCTCGCATTCTTCTTCTGCTGATTCGTATCCCTACATTAATCCATGCATGGAATGTTTTAAAGTATAATATTATTAATTATTTCAATCCCAGGATAAGTGTCATATAATTATATCACTGCATATTAAATGCGATAAATAAATTATATTTTAAAGGATTTTTGATTTGATTTTGTATAATCCAACATATATTATTTGCATTTAATAGCTTGTGTGCAATACCAGACAAGTTTTTGAATCGATACAAGGGAGGTGTGCTATGTCACTAGTAAGACGATTTAATGAAGCTTGAATACTGCTTGTAAGCACTTGGTGCTGTTACTTTGAATCTACAATGTCTAATCTGAAGGAAATAAAAGTCGTTAGAAGTATTTACTGTCTTTAAGAATTTTTATTTAAAGTATATGAGCAAATATCATAAAGTATTTTGGAATAATTTAGATTTCCAACAAGCACAAGTTTAGTTTATATTGTATTAGATTTATATCAGTATTAATTTATATTTTTCTGAATCGTTAGGAGAGTGTAACTGCATGGGTATAGTAATAAAGTAAATATTTTAGTTCTATTATGCTTACAAACCTCTGTCCTCCTCTAAATACACTAAAGATACCTTAATTACCATAACGCTTATATTAGAAAAGTGTCAACATCAACAATCCCACTACTACCCTGGATTCACTAGACACGGTCAAAATGTCATATCTAACCAGGCCTGTAAGTGGACTTTATATATAAACAAATATTAAAGCATGCTTAATTATTAAAAATGATCTGTTATAAAACTTTTGTGTTACAGAGTTAAGTTTACATTTTGAAAATAATATGAATTGTATGACGGTATTAAAGTATGTATGACTTTCACAATAACTAAACTTTTTGCTTAACCTGTAGCACTGAAATAAAACGTTATTGTAGCCTATATATGAAAATTATGGTTGTTAGTTGCAATCCGTAATTCATAGCAAAATACTGTAAAATGGAAGTTTTAAATGTTGACTGGAAATTTGAAAATAAATTGTAAATATTAATTTATTTTTGTATATTTATAAAGATATTCTAACAAATCAAAGTTTGAAATATTTTATGCTTTACTAAACTTTTGAGTTTTACTTTGTAGAAGCTAAAATAAAACTGCAAATCCTTGATCAGTCTTCGTATGGACCCATAAAGCATACTACAATACATACGTAGATTCATGGTGAGTAAACCACTTCCTCTTTAATACTCTCTCGGCCATCAGTTAAGGTCTAAGCTACCACTTGAAGGCAGTGGCTCAAAATTAGTATAACACATTACATCTTCTATCTCCCTGAATAATATTAACTTTTTGATATTTCTTTATTTCATATATTCTTGATACGCTATATTTTGAAACATTGTTTCAAGGGCGCCTTTTTGTTCAGTCTCATGCATCAGGTTAAAGAAACGTTTTTGATTGGTCTACCTAAAAGCAGAAGCACCCTTATCAACAAAGCTATACATCCTATACAGGTACAACCAGGAAATGTTAGTTATGTCTTCATGCTCGCCTCTTACGGACGTATTTTAGAAGCAAAGTGCATCGCTTTTGTTCTTGCCATTGTGGCCGGCGCATTTTATATTACTATATCATTATCTCGCTATTTGCTATTATTGAACATTGAAATCAATTTGTTCAAATCGTGTAAGCCCTATTATGTTAATAGAAGTGAATTTCATTTTAACTAGCATTACTGTGAGGTTAGTGTTTAAATTGAAGGTCTCTACCTTTTTGTTTGTTTTATGTAATCAGAATACAAAATTGTAAATTGTGAAATATCTATGTTTAAATTGTACTTTGTAAGTGCCAAGTTCAACGAAATCCTAGCATAATAAACTTTCAAGTGAGCTAATTACTCTTTATACTTGTGAATGAGTAATAGAGGACAAGAAGAATACTGTCAACCCACAGGACATTTGCAAGGTATTGTACCACGACGCCAATTATCTATTTAAGTATAGATTTGTTTTTATTATTATTACATTAATATTAATTGAATGCACTTAGTTGGCATTACTTAAATTGTCTAGTCCTTCGGAACATTATATTATTCAATTGTTAATAATTATTCACATACCGTCAATTCATATAATTTTCAAAATATAAAATTAAACTCTTTTTATTACACAGACGTTAAACAATTATTTTTTTAAATAATTTAGCACGCTTCTCTAGAAATTCAGTTATACTTTCGTTTTATGTTAGAATAGTCTTTTATGCCGTCAATTACATTAGTATTTTACTCTATGTTACAAAATCAATTTTGAAGCCGCTATATTGTCACTTTGATATAGCCTACTAAGTTGTAAGGATCGCTCATGCGCCGAAATCTGCTAGTCGGAGAACGATTTCGCCTTAGACTTGTTTCTATTATTATTACATTAATATTAATTGAATGCACTTAGTTGGCAATACTTAAATTGTCTGGACTTTTAGAACACTGTATCATTCATTTGTTGTCGCCATTATTCACATACCGTCAATTCGTATAATTTTCAAAATATAAAATTTAATTTCTTTTTATAACACAAACGTTAAGTTAAATTATTATTTTTTTATAATTTAGCATGCTTTAATATATCTTTAAGTTTTAGTCAGCTTATATGTTTTGTTTGTTTGACATTATGATCTTGATTAGTTAATCCAGAGGTAGGACAGGGTTTTTTTATTTTAACCTGCATTTAACATACTGTTTAACTCAAATCCGTTAATATACCTTAAACCTTAATTAGGGTTAAGTGTTGAACACCATAAAATTAATTAGTGTTATATAAAGTACCACAAATTTAATATATACATTTAACGACTGAGGAACTTAGTTTTAAGTTCATGATAGTTTGAAGTTAATATTGTTTAAGTTAAGTTAGTTTAAGTATTTAGAGAGTGTTTAACAGTTTCAAAATAAATGTATTAGACTAATGTTTTTTATCATTCGATTATTTAAGTTAGTTTAGACTTATTATTTATGACAGCATCTTAATGATCTGCAGGCCACATTAATAATATTTATCAGTTGTACATTAAGAGTTGAATTTTCAATACTAGCTAATTAAATTAAATTAAAATTGTAAATTATATTTAACCATACAAGTTTTGTATCAATATATATAGTGTGTTTCGTAGTCAGTGTCAAACATTTCAAGGTGTTATTATGCATAAAAATTGCAACAAAACTATGCAATTCGAACAGTTATATCTCACTCCATCTTCCAGAAGCAATCATGTTTCGATTATTTAAAATTTCTTGACATTGCCCATGAAAATCTCATTTTTATCAACTTTTACCAAACATATTGCTATTTTTTATGACTTTTTTTAGAAAGTACGCAAAATGTTCTATTAGACTAAGTATAGTTTGCCATAGTCAAGCCCTCTAAAAATCTTGTAAAATCTACTTGAAAAGAATGTTTTCTTCTGCATCATACTACAAACTGTCAAATATCACAAAAAAACTTCCCCACATCTCAAGCTTTAAAATGGTATACTAGTAGTGACCTTACCTATTCGCCTATAAGGAGCGGCAATGGGTGTTAAACATAATTATTAACCTGTTTGTGATGAAATAATTATAATAAATATCCTATCTTCGTTTTAACATTTCCTCTCCGATGAAACTATTTCATTCCTTTATCTTATTTCCGTTATCTACATTTTTCATATTCCTAATCAAATAACAAACATACCCATTTGTACAAGCAAATTAGTTTAATTGGATTACTCCTGAAAGCATACCTCAGTTAATTGAAAGCTACCGTGGAATACGCATCACAAGAATATGCTGATATGCACTTCGTGTATGGTTTTTGCGTTGGTAATGCTCTTGCCGCCAGAAGGGAATATGAACGTCGCTTCCCGAATCGCCGGATTCCTTGTACAAGAGTGTTCTCAAGATTGCATCAGCGGCTTGTGGACTTTAGCACCGTACACAAACAGCGTCACGAAATAGGTGCTGCATGTGGCGTAGCGAAGGCTGAAGCAATTATTGATATTATTCACAACGATCCAGGACTAAGTATTACAGACGTTGCTAGATATATGGGCATTTCTAATTGGAAAGTTTAGGATGTATCGAAAAAAAACTCCTTGCATTTCATTGGCATCCTGTTTAAGCTTTAAAAGAAACTGACTTTGCCCAAGTGTTCAGTTTTCCCGGTGGTTACTTAATAGTGACATGGAGCAGTATGGTTTCTTTAAAAAGATTTTGTGGACCGATGAATCGTTGTTTACCAGAGAGGGAGTTTTTAATTGTTAACATGCATCAATGGTCAGAACAAAACCCTAGCGCTACAAAAGAAAGGGCGTTTCAAAGACGTTTCCGAGTTAATGTCTGTCCTGGAGTCATAGAGGATCAATTAATTTGCCCACATATCTTTGAAGCCACATTAAATGGACCAATGTACTTAGATTTCTTGCAGCACACCCTACCTACACTCGTAGATGAACTAGATCAAAATCAAAGATATAATATGATATTTCAACAAGATGGCGCTCCTCCCCATTTCACTAACGAGGTAAGAGATTTTCTTACTCTCAACTACCCTATGTAGATTGGACGAGACGGAACCGTCACGTGGCCAGCCAGATCTCCTGGACTTGTTTGTTTAGGGGTTTGTGAATTATTGTTTATTTATTGGGGTTATTGTTTTTGTTTTTTTTTTTTGTTAAAATGTCAGCTGCCTGTCGCCGTGAGCCAATAGGCCTGTGCGGCGATCTAAAGACAGCTGACATACCGCTTCGGCATTAGTCACATGGGCCGCCGGCCAGTGGTGACCGCTCTTATCAGTGCCGGCAGCCGGAATGGAACCTGCAAAGTCCGACTCCGAAGACCAGCTTCCCTGGTAGTATTGGTATTGGTATTTCATCACAAACAGGTCAATAGTTATGTGTGTGTAATGCCCATTGCTGCCCCTTAGGCGAATAGGAAAGGTCACTTCTAGTATACCATTTTAATGCTTAAGATGTGGGGAAGTTTTTTGTGATATTTGAAAGTTTGTAGTATGACGCATGAGACAAAATTCGTAAGTAAGTTGTAGTGGCCTTTTTCTTAATTTTCTAAAATATTTTTTCAAGTAGATTTTAAAAGGCTTTAACAGGGCTTGACTGTGGGTAACTAAACTTATTCTCATAGAAAATTGTGTGTACTTTCTAAAAAAGTGGCAATTTGTTTGGTAAAAGTTGAGAAAAATGAGATTTCATGGGAAATGTCAAGAAATTTGAAAAAATCGAAAAGTGACTGTTTGTGGAAGGTGGAGTGAGATAGAACTGTCCGAATTGCGTAGTTTTTTTTGCAACTTGCATGCATAATTACGCCTTGAAATTGTGGACACTGACTACAAACATCCTGTATAGGTTTATAATGCTACAGACGGTAAAAGTTTTACGAAATTTAAATTTTACATGGAATTTTGATATTTTTTTACATGGAAACACCTCTTTGTTAATGTCTATGCAAAATGTGATTAAAATAGAGCAAAAACTACCTACTGACAATTATAGAAACTATTTTGAAATGCACTAACTTGTATTGCTTTGTATCTTGGAAATTAAAATTTTTTTGAAAAACTGCTTTTACCATAATCTAACGCCAATAGAATAATAAGAAAATAACATAATATAACCTTATTGCATTCAAAGTTTGTAAACAAAATATTGTATTATGACTTTTGGGACATTCTGTAAATGTATACCTTAATTATTCTGGTATTATCTGTAGATAATTTAGGTTAAAATCTAACAAACTTCAAGCATTGGGTTAGAACATAAAATTAAATTCTAGACTTTACTTCATTTCTTTAAGTTTTACTCTATTAAGTATATTTTCTCACAAGTTTATTTAAAATTACCACACTATCAACAGTTATGAAGTCAGAGACTTGTTTAAACTTATTGTTACTACGAAATTATACCTGCAGCACAACTCTTGAAGTAGGTAATAATAAAGAAAGAAGATATTTTGTAATTATTTTTTAATTAATTTACTAACCTTCAAAAATTGTCCTATTAATTTATCCTCTACTGCTGCTGAATCTTACTAGTTTCGACTAAAACCTCTGTCATTGTGGAAGACGAACATTTCAGACGATAATCACATGACACAAAACACTGCACAACATATAAAGTTTAAAAAAGTAATATTCACCATTAAAGGGTCGTTAAATAATTAAAATGGGAGATAGCTTTCCTCACAAGTACTTGTTGGTAGTCTCGAACGCGTACTGAACTGGAAACAGATAGCCCATCATTGCACTGTATGGTTGGTTGCATAACTTGCCGGTGTAGTATATAAATTTAATATAATGTCGAATATAGCGTTGGATTTAAACTGTAGTTGATCATTAAGAACGTCATGTGGTTGTGTTTTTATGGCTTTGTAAATGTGGGACTGTTCCAGTGTGTCCATTTGTTTTCCTTGGGCGTATTTCATTAGAAATTTTACAATAACAGTCAAAAACTAAATGATAATAATAGTAGTTATAGTTAAACACAAACTGAATTCTATTGTTGTAGAGTAAAGTACTCGTATGTTTATCTTTATGTATTTTTTACGATTATAAGTTGAATGGAATTTGTAAACGTTATTAAATTGACCTATTTTAATAAACGGCATTAGGAGTTTCTTAATTTAAAGATAAGGCAAGCTAGACCTTAGACAGGAAAACTTTTCGGGGGGTGGGGGGTGGGGGGTCAGGTCAGGACCGGGATATGAATTTAAACTCTTAACACGTTCACTGCTAAGGAGGCACATGTGAGTTTGACACTGAACACTATGAGAAGCGGCCGAAGCACAGTGCATTGCACGCCAACCCCCATATTTGGAGTATTTTCAATACGCAAAGCATTGCGTGCTTCGCATGCAAACTCCCTATTGGGAGTATTTTCAATACACAATGCATTGCGAGTTTTGTTAGAGTAAAGTATTTTTGTTGAATCTGCATAGTTTTCTTATTTAATAGATAAGATCAAGCTCACAAGAGAGTAAGGCTGTAACCTACTCCATCCATGTGTATTGTACGTTGTAGTTAAATCAAGCAAATCTAAATATCAGTATGCATGTAATGCACAATCATGTAAAATATGTTGCTGATCCTCTGTTGTGTTGTCTATTTTATAATTTAACTTGCACTTTCAAAACCTAGTATTAATTTTTACTACTAAATTTCGATGAGCGGGGGGGGGGGTTGACCCACCTTTGGCTACGGCCTTGAAGTCAAGTATTCGTTAATGATAAACTAGCTATTTGAGACTAATAAATAAATAGGACTATAACTGTATACCTCTTTTAATAGAATATAAAATCTATACCTCACTGATTAAATATTGTTTATTATATTTTTGACCATTGTTTTAGTTGTTTAAAGGGAAAGCAACCGAAAGATAAGAACAGAGTTAAAAACCATTTATTGAATAATATTTAGATACATTCAGAGATTGTTTACACAAAATTTGACATCGTGGATATACATACAGAGAAAATAATAATAAATTTCAGAATGTCCAGTTAAATAGAAAGTTCACTTTTGTTTTAAATCCTAATCTACACTCCACAGTGTAATAGTACATCTCCATTATTTCTGATAAACTTTAAATACATATA
>JAGFPH010004139.1:85005-103744 GCA_018207615.1 Philaenus spumarius
ATAAATAAACAAAAGGAAGTTCAGTACAAAAAAGTACAAATTATACAACAGGCACTATACATTTAACCCAGAAATTTTAAATAAAATGGTGGTATAATTTATGTAAGCACAATGAACAAAATACAAAACAAACAGAACTATAGTCTGTCCGCTCGGCCGTGATACCTGACTTCTCGGAACTCAATGTCCCCTCCCTACCCGTTTGCCGGGTCTGCCGTTGGCAAACTAGTGGAGTGGGCGATGAGTTCCGAGAAGTCAGGTATCACGGCCAAACGGACAGACTATAATCTGTGAACTATATATGAAATGATTATAAAATTATTAACATAGAACGGCATGCACCAACGTAAAAGAAAGAAAAATAATACAATATTAATGAAGTTAAATAGCCTATAATATAAAAACAATGAAATTATTGAATAACCCTTAAAATTAAATGGTGCATGCCAACCCTCCCTTAAAGTAGGGAACAAAGTTTAAAACGATCACCCAGAAATGCAAGCGATTACCACTGTTTATTGCCAGTGACGTGAGTCACATAGATGTCACGTGACCACCGAATCGTCTCAGACACCATTAGGCGTCGCATGACGTTTGCATAACGAGGGAAAATTCTTAATTTTTGTTTGACCCTCTCGTTTTTAATGTCCCAGGATCCGAGAGCTCCAACGACGAAGCCATCAACGGTTACTTCGTAACCTTTCTGGCGAAGCTCATCGGCTAGCCGAGCATATTTTAATTCTTTCTCTGCCCGTGCTGCAGCTAATGCCTGACAGCGGTTCTCGAAGGGTATAGAAACATCAACAATTAATTGTGATGCGCTTCTCTCCCTCGTTGACCACCACCAGGTCGGGTCTTAGGTTGGATTCCACTCCTGGGACAGTCTTATTCACGTTTACGTCACCGGCAATCCTGGGCACGGCCTTCGACAAGCGTTCCAGCACAGCGTCGTGGCGACCTTGGTTGGCACTTTGCCTCTGACAGTGATTACAGCCCGCCCTCGCTAGTCCGACAGGTACGGGACTGACGTAGTGTCGGATTACCAAAATCGTCGGATTATCGAAAATGGCTATTCTGTAATGCATTTGATTGCCAAAAAGATATAACTATCATTTTAAACAATGTATTAATCACCATTAAATTCTTGGGAAGAATTAAAAACACAGAATAAAGGAAACACAATTTTAATTTATGTAGCTAAACTTATTTTACAGTGTTACAAATAAGGCGGGCATTTCAATTACGTACATCCCAAAAATACGCATAAAAGTACACAATTCATTAAAAAAGTAGGCCCCTGTAAAATTAATACATACGTGTTTCAGCACGGTATTTAGTTGTTGAAAAAGTCTGTGATTGACTTCTGCTTCTTTTTTTGTACACAGTCCATCATTGCTGCGTCTTGAAATCCTTTTAAAACTAAAATGTGTGTCATGTCCACATCTCTCTCTTGGCACCAACGTAACAAAGTATTAGCTGCCGATACAGTTTCATCACAGCTGACGGTGAAGGTTTTTTCTGGCGCTGCGTCCTCGATCACGTCGTCATCAGCTGCTGTAACTTCCTGGATTATATCTGCGTCTGTCACGTCAGCATCAAGGTTGTCCTCCATGATCCATGTTCTAAGCTCTTCAACTGATGCGGGGGCAAGTTGCACTTCGTTACAAAGTTCCAATGTAGACTCCAAAACGGGTTCTGGATCGCTGCTGGATGTAGGATTACATGTTGTAAGACATGGATTGTTAGGCCATACATTTTTCCAAGATTTGATCAAAGTTATGCTTTTTACTTGTTGCCAAGCATATGCAGCGTTCAAAATGGCGTCCTTAATGTTAAAAGCTTTCAAAATCGCTGCAATATCAGCATCAGGTTGACTGACAACATCCATAAGAATGCGCTTTTTGTAGTGAGCCTTGAGAGTTTTTATCACATTTTGATCCATGGGCTGGATTAAAGCTGTGGTATTTTTTGGTAGGTACATAGCTTCAATGTAGCCATCAGCAGTTTTGATTTTCAATTCATCAGCATCAGGATGTCCTGGTGCATTATCCAGTAAAAGAAGGGCTTTCATTGGTAACTTGTTCTTCTTTAATTCACCCTTAACTTGTGGAACGAAGCTGTTAGTGTACCAGTCATGAAAAACTTCTTTTGTGACCCAAGCGCGACTTTGTGACTTGTAAGTTACTGGCAGAGATTCAACCTTGACATTTTTGAATGCTCGAGGGTTTTTTGATTTTCCTACAACAAGCAGTTTTAAAGCATGAGTGCCTGATGCATTAGCACACACCATAAGCATGAGTCGTTCTTTTTGCAATTTCCTTCCTGACACTTTATTTTTCCTCATCACTTACAAATGTTTCTGCCAGGAGCTGTCGCCAATTCAACCCGGTTTCATCTGCGTTGTACAGTTGCTCGGGAACTAAACCAAGCTCAGTAATTTTTTTGTCTACCATTTCAATGAACGCATTAATCTCAGACTTGTCAGCAGATACCTTTTCACCACACATCTTCATAAACCGTATACCATGGCGTTTTTTGAAGTTTTCGAACCATCCATGGCTAGCTCGAAAATCATTCTTCTTCGTTATTTCTGTGTAGAAATATTGATACTAATTATTTACCTTAAGTCCGTCTTGTGACTCCTTGTCGTTTAGTTTAAGACGACATGTTTCGGAGCCGTAACTCCATCATCTGGTCATCCCTCTGGTGACCTGTAGAGTTGCTTTTCAAACATATAAAATTATAATTACTTTGGTAACATAAACAGCTTTTTAATACAAAATTTATAAAAATTTTCAACTATTTGAGATTGCATATAACCCCATACTTGCTCTGCATAACACAATTCAGCCTTAAATACTGCTTTAAAAACCTAAACTTTTACGGACATTGGTACATTATTATTATTTAGTAACTTACTATATGTTATATGTATACCAAATTTAGCCGCCCCTAATTTGTCTTGTATTTGTCTGCCCCAAGATAGCTTTGAACTTAACCATACACCTAAATATTATTTGTATTCTTTTACAATTTCTATACGCTCCCCTTCAAATTTCCATTTCTTTTTTTGCTACTCTATAATCATTCCTAAAAATCAAAATTTCAGACTTACTTAAATTTAATTCTAAGTTCATAAATCACAATAAATCTCTAGCCTGTCGATCATATCTTGAAAAATTTCAGCACCATCAGCTATAATAACAGCATCATCCGCATATAATGGACACCTTATATTAACTAATGCTATATTTACTCCTCCTCCTAATGCCTCGTTTATATCATTTAAATACAGAGAAAATATCAGTGGTGGCAGCAAACACCCCAGTTTCATACCTTCACGCGATGTACACACCCTTGCTTCAGTATTTACGTATAGCCTTTGCAAAACTTCCAAAAACTTCGACGATACTCCAGTCGAATATAGCTTATAATAAATTGTTTTTCTGTCTGGCAAGTCAAAGGCAGATTTAAAATCAATAAAAAAACAATTGAGTTTGTTACCTTTACCACTTGTTTTCAGTTTTATAATATTTGTTAGATTAAAAATATTTGCAATGGTTGAATATCCCTTTCTGAATCCAGCTTGATACTCTCTTAATATATTATTATTTTTAACCCACAATTGTAATCTCTGCAAAAGAAACCCGGTAAATAACTTCGACACACATTCAGAAAATGATATTCGTTTATAGTTACTCACAATATTAACATCGCCTTTTTTATGGAGATGAAAAATTATCGATTTCTATAAATCATCCGGCACTTTCCCCGAAGTATATATAACATTAAAGATGTTTAGTAAATTGCTAAAAAAAATGGCTGTTCTATTTTAAAGAAACTCATAAGGAACACGATCATATCACGACGCCTTTCCATTGTTTGCTCTTACCAATACACTAACCAGCTCCGTCATATTAAAATCCTTAACCATTTCGAACACAGGAGGTGCATAACTAATAGATTTAGTACATTATATAGGTTTCAACAAAGTACTAAAATGGTGAACCCACTCATCACTTGTAATTTTATGTCCAATTACCAATTTATTATTTGACACTCCTTGACGCATGTTATGTGGCCTTTCCCAATATAATATTTGTTCCAAAGTCTATTTATATATTTGTTTATTTATTTCCCTCCAGAAGCAATACATATACCTACAAAATACCAACACATCTACTATAGCTATTATAAACATTAGAAACCAGTGAGAGAAAAAACAAAAGCCAACAAAAGTTAAAGTGAACCTTAACTTGTATCACATTCTTCAATATAAACACTTTCGCCCAATCGCACTTACACACCTATACATAAAACTAATGTAAATAGCTTATTACAATATTTATTTAAACTGAATGTAGAAACACATTTACTTCAATAAAAAAAATATAATACAGTTCAAAGAAAAAACCGCACGTTGCTCTGGAAAAGAAAAAACAAAAACAAACAAAAACACCCGGCTCCATCAAAGGCGTATAGTACTACAGTTCTAGAATGACTTAAGATTAGTTGTGGTACCTCAAACATCTTAAATGTCTCGAAAAAGGATATTAATTAATCAAGCAATAACTGTATTTGCTTAATGCTGCTAGTTTGAAATAATGATGGTTGATCAATAATTACAGTAAGCTAGGGACAAATATTGACTAGAATGGCTCCAACTATAATAGCGCTTATATGTTTCGTTATGCATTTATATCCCGTATTGAAGTACAGTAAAAAACTTGCCAAACCAATTAGTAACATGTACATAAAATTAATTTTTAAATTTAATATCATTAAAGTAATCACATTGCTACTTTGAAAAACTTTTATATTTTACTCAACAAATTAGTCAAATATTATAAGTATATTACATAATATTATATAATTCGTTTTGAGTTTTACTATGATTAGGGTTTTAATTGAATGAAATGCAACGATACATTGAAGTTTCGTTCGACTAAAGACTTGGAACGAATTATTTACAACACAATAAAGACTATAAAGACAATAAAGACAATAATATCAATGCACAGAGATGTTTTAGAGAAACAATAGAGATAAAATCCCTTTTATATTCTTTGAGTATAAAAGCATATAGTGTGTATTTTAGATACTTATCTTCTGTCGACTTTTGCAGGTTAGTTTACACCTTCTGCCAATGTATTTGAAAAATAGTATAAATTATTTTTAATGTAATTTCATTTTAGTTTCACAAAAACTGTAACTCTAAAACGTTATTTCATTATCCAGCAATTTAAAACAGCGAAACCATTATTGAATTACTCGTTTGTTACAGATGTTTCTTTTTCAGAAACTAATAAAGATATCACAAATAAATTTATCATTCTAACCTGTATATTAAAATAATCAAAGCTCAACAAATCTTTCACCATTCATTATGTAAGGAGGCTTCGTAATAAGACAAAATAATGTTGAAAATCATACAGTTTAAAAGAATAAACAATAATTTAAAATATACCACAACGAAATAACAAATACATATATATGTATATTATTATTATGTATTTATATTTATATATATAAGTTACGTTTCGTTTCCGAACGTTTAGGTTTTTAAAAAACAATTAATATTCATTTAACTATTAGTTAAAACCTTTTATTTTATTGTAAACCATTTAATATACATTTAAACTATTTATAACAAAATTGCGTACAATCTATTATGCATTTAGGTGTGTACGGAGCGAGCTTCTAACTACGACTGCCGTACAAAGGTTCAGTTCCTCTACAAGTTACTTATGCTTACTTTGCTAAACTTATACTAACATCATTAATATTTACTACAAGCTATACAATATTTCTTAACGTAACTCCTCCATTCCTAAAGAGAACTTCGGGGGTAGGTTGAGACATCTGGGTAGGGTGATGTATCAACTCCCTTGAAGTCGATATCATACCTTTATAATAGCTATATGCCATGTATATTATCACTAGTACCATGATACTATACAAGACCATAGTCCATATGTTCAAATCCGATGTTAGTTCAATAGCCTTGTTTATCCTTGAAATTGTGTGTAATTCAATTTCGTCTAAGTCCAGTCTCTGCAGTTTGATAGAGAAATCTGGCTGTTGGTCTGCCTGTAACTTAAAGTCTGTAGCATCCAGAATTTTTGGATGCCCTGTATTAATATTTGTTGAATGTATAAGTACATGATTACTATATTCAATAAATTCATCATTATTGTTTATGTGTAATAGATAAACACCATACATAGACATTTCAGTAGTTTCTTTTACATTAATTAATTTAATTGTTTCCTTTTTAGGAAATATTAATAAATATTGTTCAATTTCAGGAATGCAGTTAACAATGTTTTCTTCTATTTCTAAATTTACATAGTTACATTTATTTGGGGTACCAAAGTTTATAATTGAATGTTCACATGTAAGATCCTGATGAGTAATTTGGGTGAATGAGCATATTTGGGCATTGTGAATTCTGTCATTACACATGATCTAATCCTAACATTATTGTTTCACCTGACATTGTCTTATGAACTAATACATGTTTTACAACAGGAATTATTGTCATATAATTCGATTCATACCAAGTAGGTTCAGAGGTTAATTTATACAAAGTGTATTCTCTTGGTTCAACAATTAATTGGTAGATTATAAAAGTATATTATTTCCTTAGAACTAATTTTACAATTTACCTCCAATAAACTTTCAATTTCCCAAATATTCTATATTTTAAGATCTATTGGTAATTTTCCTTTATAATAAGATTTTATCTTATTTATTTCCTCAAACAATTCGTGTGCAGATATTACACTTGGGTGAAAAGTGCCTAATTTACAAAAAATTAATGAATTTTCAATATCTTGTGCTAATTGTAGCATAACATTATACACAATATTTAATTGATTTAGAATTATTCTAAATTGTTCAATTTTTATTTCATCACTGACTTTTTCATGTACTACCATCAATCTATCATCTAATTCATCAAAATTATTTTCAATAGTTTTAATTGTTTTATTAAATTCTTCTATAATTTTTACATTAATAGAGTACTGAGAGTCAAATTGATTTATCATATTATTTTGATTATTCTTTAAGTATTCTATAATTTTTTTCATATTTTTCTCCATCATAAGAGTCTAAGTTGCCTGTAATAAATTTTACAACAGATCCTAAACCATTAATAAGACCTCTTTTTGTTCTTGGTTTTTTAAGCATAATAATTTCTAATTTTTCTTTTAGTACATCATTTGTGCAATTAATATACTTAAAATAATTCATCATATCTCTAATCCTATCACTATTTTCTGTTGTTAACTCTACTTTTGTATATATACTTGCATTACAATGCTGACAATTTAAATAAAAAAATATTAACACTTCATTATAATAATTATCAATCTTATCTAACTGAATAATAAAGTTTTCTAAATTATAGTTATGGTCAAATGTATGGTAGGATGTTTTAAGTCTTGCTGGATCAAGTTCAATCGGGATTACTCCTATGTTATTAGTGATATTCCTAATTTCAACTCCATTTATTGTAGTTACTCTGAGCAATGCGATGCACCTGGAACAGGAGAGGTTTTTGAATTATTAAAGTGTTTTCCTTTCTTCCTAGGTCTCTTGATGTTTGACAGGTGTATTTTCTTTTTTTTATTAAAATGTCTAGCCTTAATTTTCGCAGTTTTCCTTTCTGGGTTAACTGAAATAACTTCTTCTTTGTTGTATTTATTTTTGGTTTTACTCTGTTTTTGTAAGTTTTTTACGTAAACTTCTTGTGAAATTTCTGGAAGTGGTTCTTTATATTTACATTTCTTTTATTTTGAATGTTTTCTTTGATTTTATGACTTACTTCCCTTATATGTTCATATAATTTTTTAGTTGTTTCTTTGTGTGAATTTATAAAATCATTAATAATCTTGTTTTCCAAATTTATGTCAAAAATCGAGTTTACCTTTATATGTCCAAATAATATTTCTACAGGTGTTAATTTTGTAGCGGAATGGATTGTATTGTTATATGCTATGACGGCTCACTTCATTTTCTTCGTAATGGTATCATTTTTAAATTCTGGTTGATTATTTAAAAGTCTAATGTGTTCAACTAGAGTAGAATCCGTTCACATAGTCCATTAGAGGCTGGGTGTTGCGTGCTTATGAATTGAATTTTTATCTTGTGTGAATCCATTAGATCTTTAATAACTTTATTATTAAACTCGGTTCCGTTATCAGAGATGATAACTTCTGGAATGCCGTAGCTAGTGAAATAGTCAATTAGTTTGTCACATATCTCTGTCGCATGCTGACTTACAAGTCGATACATTTGCAAGTGTCTTGAAAATGAGTCTATCACTGTCATGAACTTTGCCTTATCAAATGTCACAATGTCTATTGATAATGATTCCATTTTTCTTGATGGAGTAGGTGTAAGAGTTAATTCTGTTTTCAATGGGACTCTTTCATATTTGGATTGCAAACATACGTCACAGTTGTCTATAACTTACTGTACGAAATCTTTAATGTTAGGCTAATAATATTTACGTTTTATTTGACTACAAGTTTCTGTGATACCTCTATGATTAGTTTTACTAACATGATAATTTTTTATGATTTCTTGTCTTTCGTCAGGGTCAATTACATCTAGTAATTTAAAATTATTTTTTACTAAATTCAATTGAGAATTCCTAAAGTTTCTTGATACACATGCAGCGAATTTTTCATAAAAATCATTTTCAAAGTATAAATTATATTTTACATTAGGTACTAAGTATTCCTTAACAAAGTTAATTACATCTTGTTCCAAGTTATTTTCTGAAATTTCAACTAATAGTCTCATTTTTAATGTTCCAAAGAATTTTTGAATTATTACTTTTTTCGGTTGAAATTTAACTAATGAAAGCATAATTTGATTTTTTCCGTAGTTTACTGGTTCTTCTGATATAGGGATTTCCACTTGCATGTTTCCTTCGTAATTAGAGTGAATGGTCTGTTCAGTGTCTTCTTCTTCGTCGAGATTTACTACCATTGATGCTAAGTCATCGAAATCCGGGAAATATGATTAAATTAATTCATTACTCGGTCTTTCTAAAGCTGGGTCAATATCTTTACCATTATTTGCTAATTTCTTTTGAGTTTCATTTAATTGAATTCTGGAAAGTGCATCTGCATTTTGATCAAAATCTAATCTAACTTCTTCTTTATTGAGTTGACCTCAATATATCTGAATAATATTTGTCAGTGATCGGCTAAGACATTTCTTCAGTTTGGCAAGTATTACTTTTTTAAGGTAAGTCTTTGGAACATGTCCAGTCTATGTGGTCCAGTATAGCTTCAATATATTTAATTGTCTTTATGCAAGACTGGTACAATATATATCAATAAATATATTACATTATGTATTTATTATGGGGATTTTTAGTAACTTTGAACCCCCAAACCCCTCTAAAATATCGAATATTTTTAAAACCTTTCTTAGCGAGCAACTAGGGTCCTAGAGGAAGCTACCAATAAAATTTCATTCCAATCCGTTCGTTGTTTTTTTTTAGTAAATTTGACCCTCCCTAAACCCCCCCAAAATTTAGTTTTTTTTAACATTTCTTAGCAAGCATCTAGGGCCCTAGTGGAAGCTACATATTAAATTTATTTCCAATCCGTTCGATGGTTTTTGATATATCGTGATGAGTGAGTCAGTGAGTGGTATTTGGATTATATATATATATATATATATAAAACTATACAGAAAAGAAAACAGAAAGTGAAAATGTTTAATATTCTTAGTTGTAGTTTAACTAATTTTTAATTATTTATGAACTTCTTAAGTTATTGTTTATTATTACAATAAGCATAATGAGAGCATATTTTGTCTTAAATGTGTACATATATAGAAATATTACTTGATTTTTATCTTTACCTCTTTATACATTTCTCAAATAACAGAGAATAATAAATTATATTATTCAAAGATTTATTGATTCTCCTAGGTATTTTCTGTGTTTTTATGCTTTTTAGCATAAGGGATTCGGTAGAAAGGACATGTCAGAATATGTTGCTCAAAATAAGAGTAACATTTTCTCATATTTTTCGTTTAGGAGAATATTTTTAAATGTCTCCTCATAACATTTATAGTGTTATGTAGCTGTAGGAAAAATGTTGTGAGCATTACGGGTGCAAAGTGTACTTAGTCACCCTCAATAAACCTTGTCAACCAGCTGTTTAGCCGTTCGGTGAAGTAGTACATTTGTAAACATTAGATTGTTGTTTCTGTTCGTTTCTCTGTTCTTTACTGCTGTTAATCTTATTTCTAAACTAAGTTGGCATTATTAATTATTAAATTTAAATAATCTTCCTATATAGTTTCTAGGAATATTCTCAATACATGTTGTATGTTGTGCTAAATAGTTGTAAGACAAGAAGAAGACAAATGGAACGGTTCCCAAACGGAGGAGTCCCTGGTCATAAAACTTTTAAGGCAGTTAGCCAACGTTTAAGAAAGACTGGAAAGTTAACAAATACAGCCAAAGAAAGACTTGTATAACAAAATGTTGGCGTTGAAGAACACATTTAACAAATTGAAGAAGAAAATCCCGAAACAAGTACTAGAGTACTTAATTAATTGTTTAATTGAGTAGAATTGATTGCAGGTGACCTAGGTTTAACTCAGACTATCGCGTAGCGCACAACCCACAAAAGTAATTGGAACCTTTTTCACTTCTATAAAATTAAAAAGCTTCTTCTAAAAGATTATGTACTATGGCTAGAGTACTGTGAATGTTTAATTGAGTAGAATTGATTGCAGGTGACCTAGGTTTAACTCAGACTATCGAGTTGCGCACAACCCACAAAAGTAATTGGAACCTGTTTCACTTCTATAAAATTTAAAAGATTATGTACTATGGCTAGAGTACTGTGAATGTTTAATTGAGTAGAATTGACTGCATGTGACCTAGGTTTAACTCAGACTATCGCGTAGCGCACAACCCACAAAAGTAATTGGAACCTGTTTCACTTCTATAAAATTAAAAAGCTTCTTCTAAAAGATTATGTACTATGGCTAGAGTACTGTGAATGTTTAATTGAGTAGAATTGATTGCAGGTGACCTAGGTTTAACTCAGACTATCGAGTTGCGCACAACCCACAAAAGTAATTGGAACCTATTTCACTTCTATAAAATTAAAAAGTTTCTTCTAAAAGATTATGTACTATGGCTAGAGTACTGTGAATGTTTAATGATGAACAATATTGAAACTGTTCACTTTTACCGTATCATTCTGTTCACTAAAGAAGCAACATTTTCAAGAGATGAAATTATATACTCGCATAATGAGCACATTTCGACAGAACAGAACAAAGTGAAAAGTCACTACCTAGGTTAAATATATACAAAAAATATATACAAATAAATAATAATCGAAGACCACTTAAGAGGACCACCTTGTTTCACTTGAGGAAATGTTCGGATTTTGAATTAATCGCAAAATTTACTTGAAGAGTAACCTCTCTTATCAAGTGTGGACCTGCGGTTTTTTTTCATGACGACGGTCCTATAGCATTTAAGTAGACAATATCTTAACGCTACATAACCCTTAAGATGGAATGGTCAACGAGGTACAATTTTATTCGGCTAGAAATCCCGACCTAAAGCCACTGGTATACCTTCTGGGTCAGTCTAAACAATCTGATTAATCGAACAGTTCCTGACCTACGTTAACTCTAGCGGAGAGTTGAGGAGGGATGTCAATATTAGAGCTACTCTTGAAAATTCCGAAAAAGTCAGAAATTCTTTGAAGCGTTAAATTGCTGCATTCGACCAAGTAACAAACGGCCACTTCAAGAAGCATAATGTAACATATAAATAATAGTAAATAAACATCAAAAATCTTTTAATATTCCGGAAGAAATTTTACTTTAATTTGAAAAGCTTTTATTGCGCAATCGTAAATTTTTGTTCTTTATTAAAGAAAATGTTTAAAGAATTAAATATATAACAGTCTACTTTTTCAATGTGTTTTGGTGCAAGACTACTGTTTTTAAGCATAATTTATTGATACAGTATAGTATAGTAAAGAATAACTAGAAGAACTACCGGAATGTTTTATGTGTGCTTCCTAACAGTCAAACTGTTAGTTAATTCATAAGTAACGTTAAAATATTAAGGTCCACAAACATGATTAGATGTCCATCATAGGTAAATGCTAAAAAACGCGCATTTCTTCAGGTGTTAAGATAATTAATTTAAAAAATCTTCCATTCAAATTGTGATTAGTATTGACTATTAAATAAATGTTTTGTGTATTTTAATTTATTTAAAATAAATTTTTGAAATTCTGACTAACATTAATATTCACGTTTTGCTGAAAACCATGATTATTTTTAAATAAACATTTTTTTTCCTGTAGATAATATGAAATGATATCTATAAAATTAGCTTCTCGAATAAATGTTGATTAAAGTAGTTATACCATGTTCAAAGTGTTTATATGATATAAATACAAAATTTAATATGCAAGTAGACCCTATATTTGCATAAACTATTTCGATTTAAATAAATGTATACTTATGAATACAAATAAATCAAAGTGAAGATTGTCTTAAAGAAAAACCCATTTTAATCCGGGATCTATGTACAAATAAATTGTATATATAAAACAAATTGCAATCAAACAAACCTCCGTGTTTAATAGTTTTCAGTAATTTAAATTGAATTATACATAGGCCTATTAATACACAGAATATTTTTTTATTTAAGTAAAATTTCTTTTCTTTCCTCAACTTTGTTGTTTGATTATTGTAGCCTCGTACGTCTTCGACAAGGATTGTGGTCTCACTGAACTGCAAGAGAGGCAGTACAATAATGATAGGTTAAAATCTAGCTACTTGACGTCAGATGTTCTGCAGCTCTGTAAGTTTTCCGGCTTTCAGTGAATGCCTACAAACGTAGCAAAACCAATATTACAAACAAAGTGTTTCATTAATCTAAGCTTGGTGAAATACATTTATCTATTTATAGTGTATATGGAAAGTTTTATAATGAGTTTTAAGGGATTTTTTCAAGAATAAATTTTGTCTAAAGTTCGGTTATTACAACTCGTTTAACACAAATTGCTTAGTTTTAGGGAGGGTGGAGCGGCGTAATGCAACGACTTATTACTTCCCCCCTTAATATTTTTACTTACAACTTGTCAATAAGCCTTAAGCATAAACGTCAGAATTGAATAGTATTAATACAAATTCCATAATTAGAATAACTTTTTTATTTACTTCAGTGCAATTTACATGGCATTATTATTCCCATGTAAGAATTAGATTGTAAAACATTACTTTATTAGTAAGAGATATTGCATTTGTTAGAGAACATTATTTGTTCTCTTATAAGAATTACAAATGCAATATTTCATAGAAAAAATCAACACTTCCTCTTTAGTATAATTTATTATTAATTTAATTACAACTTACCGCCGTCGATAGTCAACTTGTAGTATAAATTTCAAACGATTTCCGTTTCGGCTCTTTAGCCATTTTCAAGTTAAAATTTCTGTGGAGAAATAACTCCGTTGTCACAGAACACTAAACATAATTACACACAAACATTTAGAACCGTCGTTTGAAATGTATACGACAAGTTGACTATTAATTCTAATTATATTAATTTATAATAATAGTGGGAATGGCGAAAATCATAATAAGTAATTTAATTATGTTTTAAAGTCATTAAATTATTCTTAGGTCGTATTTTTACTTCATTTCAGATTGGATGGTAAAATTTTTATCTGTTTCAGTGAAATTTAAATAACATTTTTTTACCATGTAAGAATTAGATTGTAAACTCATTACTTTATTGGTAATCAAGTGTTGTAGTATTTTGTTAGAAAACTTTTGGGCTTTTATAACAACTACAAATCCAATATCTAAGAGAAAATATTTCCTCTTAATATTTATAAATATTTCCTCTTTAGTATAATTGAATTATGTTTTAAAGACATTAAATTATTCATACAGGTCGTATTTTTACGCCATTTCACATTGTATAATACAGTTTTTAATAGATTCTGCCTTGTAAAATCTAAAGTTGTAAAATAGTTAAAGATTTAAAATCGGTGATTTGTGTTTATATTTTTTCCAAATGTACTTAATTTTATTGTTAAATTTATATTTTTCTCCAAAAGTTCAATTATTTACTTCGATATTTTCGATACTACAAAAGTATGTTTTACAAAACATATAATGGTCTACTAAATGCTGCAATATCTACAATATCCGTATGATAAATATGTTTTGAAGATATTATTATATAAGATAGGTATCAATAAATTAATAAAACTGCATAACATATAATTTAAAAAATAATGCTTTTTTATATTCCTAAAATATTATGAAAACTTATAATTTTAATATTTTTTTTGTTTTGTTTACAAAAGCATTGCAGTAAAGGATAATCTTATAAATTTAAATATTTTCGTTTTGAAATTTAAACAGATAAGTAAAACAGATAAGTATAAACAGATTATATTCAAACACCCTTTGCGGATGCGATAAATGTCGTAAATTGCACGTAATATATTTAGTTCATGTAATTTTTGGTGTGACTGAGATTATAGAAGATTAAATTAGTTACCGTAAACAATTTTAAATCTACGTTACCGTTCTAGTTTAATGTTTATCTAACGTGTTTAGATACTCGCATATGATATGGAATGTGTATATTTCTACCTTTAAAAATAAAGACAAAGTTAGTTTTATAAAAAATACAAAGTTTTATATAATTGCAAAGAACAACCAAGTCTCGAGAATTGGGATGTACTTGATTGAATATTGAAGTAAAAATATATAGACATAGTATTACTAAATTATAACATCTTAGATTATGTCAACATTTAATACACATATAACTGAAAATAAAACATCTCATTATATTTTTTACCACATTTGTAAAAATAATATTCAAGTAATCAGCATGTTATTAAATATTTCCTTTTCTAATTAACGTCAATAATTGACAGGATTTTATGAATTGCAAACTATACAAATATAAAAAAACTAATTATATCCAAAATAAAATTAAACGTAATCTTCAAAAAAATACTAAAATTTATGTATTGAAATTGCATTTTATATAATTCCTAAGGACAACCAAGTCTCGAGGATTGAATTTTGGACTCCAATTATAGAATGTTCATTCGATTGGTTTAAGTGAGTAATTCTTGTGTAAACTTTATATTAAACTTAATTGAATAAAGAAGTAAAAATATATAGACATTATATTACTAAATTATAACATCTTAGATAGTGTCAACATTTAATACACATTAAAGGACAAACACAATTTTTTTGTAAGTTCTACAATTTTTTATTGAGTCTTGCCGACCAAGGTTTCGCCCGTGACGGCATTGACGAGGCAGTTTTACAGACTGAAGAATATTAGAAAACAAACGTGTTTAAAACATAGAACAGTTACTCACAACAAAGAAAAAGGAAAGATAGTGGAAGGGGGGTGGGGTGAGTATGGTCATAAGGTTGACAATGGGTTTAGTAGAGGCGAGTTGGACAAAAATTCTACCTGATCGTTAAGTACTAGGCTAGCATCTCTACAAAATAATCTCTTAATTTCTAACATTTCCAAGGAATTTAATTTCCTACTTTTATCATTGACATGGAGAATCTTAAAGTTAATGTTATTGGAAAAATCTGACACTAAATGATTTTTTAGATGGTTAGAGAAATTAGAGTCATTATGACCCAACCGCCAACTTCTTTCATGTTCACTTAACCTACATTTAAAACTACGGCCTGTTTGGCCTACATAAGCTGCATTACAGATGATACAAGTTAGCTTATAAACACCACATTTTTTCATGTTGTCTATTTTGTCTTTACAATTAATTAACATTTTACCTAAATTGTTTTTACAATAAAAAGCTGGTTTACAGTGATTTTTCTTTTCTAAAAGATTACCAACAGCATAACTAACCTTACCAATGTAGTTGATTCTGCGCCATTTTGGTTCGGTTTTATTAGAATCTATTGGGAATATAAGAGATTTAGCCTGGTTATTTAATTTAGTTTTCAACATTTTTTCAATAAGTTTAATATCATAACCATTATTCATAGCAATATGTTTTATGCAATTTAATTCTAAATCAAAGTCATTATGAGACATGGGAATGTTAATGAGACGATGCAACATACTATGGAAGGCGGACAATTTATGATTAAAAGGATGTTGAGATGAAGAATGTATGGTATTGTCCGTAAACGTAGGTTTCCTAAAAATACTGAAATTATGTTTAACATTGTAAATTTTTATGGAGAGGTCAAGAAAATTTATTTGATTGTGTTACCCTATTTCCATAATGAATTGTATTGCCTCATTAATAGAATTTAAATAATTTAACAATAACTGAAGCTGGCGGTCAGATCCTTCAAATAAACATAAAACATCATCTACATATCTGTACCAATACTTAACGTTAGACTTGAATGGGTTATTACTGTCAAAGAATGTTGATTCAAAATTGTCCATAAAAATCTCAGCTAGCAAGGGAGATAAGGGAGATCCCATTGCCAAACCATCGATTTGAGCAAACACCTTGTTTTGAAATTGAAAATAATTTTGATCAAGACATACTTTAATAACATTCATTAACTCTATAGATGTACAAGGGTCCACTTTAGTTTGATCTAATAATTTTTCTACACTATACAAACAGTTTTTGACAGGAATACTTGTAAATAAGCTTTTAACGTCAAACGATACAATTTTTGCGTTAAGAGGCACTTTGATATCTTTAATCTTATTGACTAACTCTAATGAATTTTTTAACCCATATTTAGGTTGAACTTGTGAAATATTCTTTAAAAAAGTATTGGTGAATTTAGCCAGATTATAAGAAGGGGACTGTACAAAGGAAACAACGGGACGTATTGGAATATCAAGTTTGTGTAATTTCATTAAACCATATAATCTGGGAACCATACAATTCATAACAGGCAAAGTTTTTATATGAAAATCATTAAAAATACACTTGTTGTGAACTAAGGTAGATTTAACAATTTTGTTTTTTTCTTTTGTTGGATCTTTTTTTAACTCCACAAAAGAATCGGTTTTTAACAAATTTTCAATTTTTTTACAATATTCATCTGAAGGTATAATTACAATAGAATTCCCTTTATCTGCTTTAGTTACCACCAGGTTGTTATCTAGTAACTTTTTTCTGCCTCGTCAATGCCGTCACGGGCGAAACCTTGGTCGGCAAGACTCAATAAAAAATTGTAGAACTTACAAAAAAATTGTGTTTGTCCTTTAATTATAATGGAATTCTACCAAGTACCTTCGGTCGTCACTATCAATCGTATTTAATACACATATAACTAAAAATAAAACATCTCATTATATTTTTAACCACATTTGTAAAAATAATATTCAAGTAATCGTCATGTTATTAAACATTTCTTTTTTTAACTAACGTCAATATTTGACATGATTTTATGAATTGCAAACTATAAGTATAAATAAAATAAACAAATTGTATCCAAATTAAAATTAAATGTAATATTCAAATGCAACCCATTATACAAAAAAAAAAAAAAAAAACTATTGCACAGGACATTTTAAACGAATAAATCAACCAAAGAAAAGTAGACAAATATTTAAAACCGTATATGTACCATATCAAAGGCTACTATTTACAAAATAAATAAATGTCATCCAAGAAACAAAAATCCTACTGTTAGTATATTACGTCAAGTATATGCAGTTGAATATTTAAAAGCAGACATTACATTTAAAAGTTACAATTGCTTACCTCTAGACAAGGAAATGACGGTAATACTGCACAAGAAGGATTTGCGCTAAAGTAACAGATTGAAGTAATTTATGTAACGTCTGACGTCGTCTATTGTGAACAGACTTCTTTACAGTAAACAGAATAATTTATGATTGAATGAATTGCTCATAGTGTTATATAGAAATAGTCTTAATTTAGCTTTGTTGGAATAGTAGAGTTAGCAAATAATTTTAAACTTCGATCATTTACTCTATTTCTTTATCTGTCCAATGGAAACTGTCCAAACTGGAGATTTAAAGCAATAAATGTAAATGGTGGAATCTGGATAACACAACTTTCTAAAGAGACTTAATTATAAATGTATCAAACTTCAATGCATAAATAATTCAATTTAGATTTTTGGTATTAAATACTTTGTGGATTAGCACCCTTAAAATGTACAAAACCAAGGAGTTGTTAAACCGTTACTCTGTGACAATATACTACTTATAAGACTTATTTGTTTAACGTCTTTACTCGTACAGCTTAAATCAAACACGAGTAGCTTCTTCTTATCAGAAAGAAGAAGCTAATTTGATCTCCTTTGACTTTGACTTGTTTTTCACACCCTCTCCTTTTACACCCTTTGCAAAAATCCAAATTAATGCAAATATAAAGTTTAATAATATGCATTAAATTATACTATGCAACTGTATAAATCTCACAATCCGGTTAATATTTGACTGTGTTATTTTGCTTAAAATAAACGAAACAAATAATAAAAACAGCCTTAATCTCAACCCTTTAGTTTATGAAATGTGATGGATAGCTTATGATTTCGTGAAAATTTTGATTTATTAAACGGTATGAAATGAGTGCATATGAAGTTTCGCAACGGAAAAAAGTTATACAACGGAAAATCGTATTTCCTCTACTTTTACTTTCTCACTATACTATAGTATAGAGAAAGTATAGTGATCGCCTGTCTGTCTGTATGTCAG
>JAGFPH010004139.1:117509-127534 GCA_018207615.1 Philaenus spumarius
TGCCCTATACAATATCAAACAACTAAACTATATAACATTTTTAATGAAATCACAAAACGCATTCTCTGGACCAATGATCGGTGCTCAATGACCACCAAGTACTTAGGTCTCATCATAAGAGTAACTGATATAGATCATCTTTCAAATGGAAATACTGATTTAGGTTATACATTTTGTATTTTACTTATTTTATCATTAAGAAACATGACGGTGCCTTTAAAATATTTGTTAAATTAATATTTTACTCAAAATATATTGTTGTATAATCAGTGATTGAAACTAAGTTTCTTTTCCATGACTGATACAATACAAGATCAAAGGTTTAAACATTTTTACAAATTATAAGGTCTATATCATACTATTAAGGAATACAATATTATTAAATAATGTATGTTTCTAAATAATATTTAAACAAAACAATTGTACTTATGTTAAATAATTATATCTAGGAACGATTATAATGTGTAACTGAAATTTGAGCAAAAAATTGGTATTTTAAGAGAACGTAACCAAAAATATAAATTTGAGATTGAGTAAAATAAAAAATATACGTTTGAAGAACTATTAATTGATTTTAGTAGATATAATGAGAACTTTTATCAAAACTTTAAGTACATATCAAGTAGAATAATCAAATAAATATGATCAGGCCTACCTAAAATGAAATCCTAGTTTATTATATTAATTTCAATGTACATTTATTTATAGTTATAAAAATAAAAATTGTAATTTAAATTCCAATTGAAACCCTTAATTAATTAATTAATACTCCTACAAATATCAATCTTAAATACAATCTTAAAAGGTAGTATCTAACTGATGATTTTGTAAGTTGATACACGACCAATTAATAGACAGTGTAAATTGTATGAGCGGAAGTGACGAAAACAACAACCATTAAGAAATTTACTTTTTGGAAATAATAAAAAATGTATCACAATAAAACGGGTCCAAATTATCCATTTCAAACTTTAATAAAAATAAGTTAAACAAATAATAGAAAAACGTCATATTTCAGACTTGTAACTTCATCTGAAGTTATTAAACGTTTCAAAATAAATTCAAATATATCCATACATTTTCGTCTGTTACAGTCAGACTGTTGTTTTCAATAATTTCAAGAGATTAAATAAAAAACCGTTATAATATGGTATGCATTACACAAACTGTAAAATATGAACTGTATAGTATACATATTTCACTTTATACAACTCTGGGGAGTGTGAGACAATCAAATAATTTACTAATCATAATAACTACATATTTTAATTTAATTGTCTCACATCACAATACTGATTAAAATTTACAAATCAGATGTAACAATAATAATTGGAATTAAAATATTAACGTGTGGAAACGCGACTTAGTTAAATATCTCTCTTTAAAGTTTTGCAATGCTATTTCATTTTAAATTAACAATATTCAAGGAACTACTGATATTTTATAGTTTAGTAATAACTTACAAAACATTTATTGTAATTGTATAGTTGTGTGATGGTTATGTGTGTTTCTTTAATAAGAATCTATGTATTATGAGTTCACATCTTCGATCATCAAGATATATCTGTGTATTTGCATAGAATTGTCAGTGAGGATTATTCAATTGAATTATTGACATCTTGTTTGTGCGAAAGAAACATTATTAAATATGAATCATCTGTCTAATTTATTTCACATGTTTTCTAAACTTCTATTCTAAATTATTCAAATTAACATTTGTTCTGATTTAGGACATCTCACACATGGGTTATAAATAACTTACATTTTAGTAATCTTTCTGTAATGTTTTTAATTTAGAAGAGAATGTTTTAAATGTGAGTTGCCCAATTCCAAAGTGCCCCTTGTCCACAAAAGTCAATTGTTGGAAAATTGGGAAATTCATAATAATCATGAAAATCTGAATTAATCTATTTCAGACTTTTATCACTTATTAGTGATAAATGAGCCATTTTAAAAGCCTTAACCGCAATAAAAATGAAGAATACCTTTTTAAAAAGGTAAAAACTATTGGAAAAAGGACACTTTGTAACTGTAACATGGACAAGAGACGTTTTGGAATTTAATGACGCCATCTTTCTTAGGACAAGAGACATTTTGTTTCGTGATTTGTGTATTAATTAATTAAACAATTGTATAACCTAACCTTGTGGTTATCTCAACATAATTTCTATATAAAATTAAAAGATAATTTTAGATTTTTTTGTAAATAAAAAATAGTTTTCAAGGGTAATTTTTAATAACTTACACAATCTGTTTAAATAATTTTTATTTAAGACAAAATATCAATTTATAAAAATGAAAAATTACATTATTAGGAACTCATAGGAATAAGTTAGGCAATAAGCCAATTAAAAAAGAAAAAGTCTTATTTTCTTCCTACCTCCTACACAATTCCTTCAACTTCTTCCATGTGTCCGCCCTCTTCTTCGTCTTCAGGTTCGATGTTTTCTTGCATTTCTCTATCAAACAAAGTGTCTGAGTAATACTTTAAGTCAGGGCGAGTTTTCCACTCATCTCCAAAATGAAGTGCAAGCAAGCGCTTCACATCGGCAACTTTGGCAGGCTTCAGCGTGTTTCCTGAATTTATCTTGGCTACCCGCAGTGACCCGACATTAACACTAGGTTTAAAAACTTTTTGGCTACTTCCACAATCGGTGGAGTAAGCCTCTTCTCCTCTTACTAATACCGTTGCGCTTGGAGTGCGGCCGCGAGTGATAATAAACCTCTTGCATGGTGATAACTTAAAATGCCAGTCCTTTGGTGACTTCTGAGATAAACATGAAGATTCTTTCCAATCAAACATATCAATATTATCATCTTTAACTTTGATAACTGTACCGTGCTTTTCAAAAATGGCCCAGTACTCTTCTGGCTTAACGATAGTGTCCAAACGTTTAAGTTCTTTTTCTACACGTCCAAACACTCGATCAGGGGGCATAAACGAGTGTCCTGGAACTGGGAAGATGAGTTGTACACTTTCAATGTTAGGAGGGGCACAGTTAAACAACCAATACGATAACATAAATATAATGATGGAGTTCTTGTTCTGTCCCCCACAACCATCGGCGAACAACCTCACGTGAGAGTAACCATCAAGGTTTGTGTTACACAATCTGTGATATACTGCAGACGCTATCTGGTTGGATGCTTTTTGATAATCGGCTTCAGTCCATGTGTAAATGAAAACACTTTCTTTGTCTTGTTTGTCCTTAGAAGTTCCTAAACAAATTGTGAAATTGTTCAAATAGAGTTGCCTACTTTAATACGTAGCCTGATCCGGCAGTTTAGGCAGCACAAGGTTTTTCTTGCAGTCAAAGCTGAAAACTATTTCATTATCTTCCTTGTATTGTAAGAGCTTGAAAAATGTTTTTGCACGGGCCTTATGAACTTTATATTCCACTTCATACTTTTTATCAACTTTAGCTAATTCCTTAAGTTGTATGCACTTTGAACACACATCTGTAGCCGGTGAGCCAAATCCAATATTATATTCTGTGTTGAAAATATTTCTAAAAAATTCATAGTCTACTTTGAGTTCCTCGCTGTCGAAAGAATCATTGTAGATTTTCCACAGCTTTGTTATTGTTACATCACTAGCCAAATACTGCCCTGTTTTCTTTTAATTTCGACAGACTCTATTGGCACCAGATTTTCAACGAATTTCCTTACGGCTTGTCTGCAATTTTTTATTTTACTTGAACGATGATCACCACCACGTTTTTCAGTGGCAAGTTCTCCACTCAAAAAATGCCGCTTACAAACACGCTGAACTCGTTTTGAGCTTATGCCTAATATAAAGCAAAATGTTTTTTTGCTTATTTGGACTCTACCTCCAGTAGCGACTGGAATGAAATATCTATTCCAAACCTCATTTTCCTGTTTTCTTTCTTCCCTAGCTCTCTCCCGTTTCAGTTTCTCACTGTCACTATTTTTTTAAATAAAGTTATCTTGGTATGATTTTTCTTTAACAGCATAAAAACCTTGGTGAAACTTACGAATGTCTTGCATACCTAAAGTATTACATTTAAAGATTTCAGCTTTATGGCTACAATTAGGCTTCTTAGGCAATGATTTGGATGAATAAAGCTTTTGCTTTTTTACATTTTTGGCCCACTTGTCTGGATTTCTAGTTCTTTTACTACCTTTTCCTACGGGTGAAGGTTCTATCTTCCCACACAGGCTGACTTCTTGCTCTTCTGTTTCCATTTCCACTTAGGTCTTGCTTACGAAAAAAGGTACCAGAAGTACATTAAAAGGTGTGTAACATTAATAACACTTATAATATTCGAAAACAAACTATTTCACACTTATAATAACCGAAAACAAACTATCTAAAGTGTCAAAGGGACTAAACAGTAAACACCTGTAAACAAGGTTAGGTTTCAGTCACTGAATGTCATAAACTAGCCGTTGAAAGATCAAGATTTTCATAGTCAGCTGTTCAACAGGGTTGCCACTACAAAATAAGTCGTTCACCTTTACAATAACATCGTGTAATAATATTATTTTGATTGGTTTCCCAGAGAAAACACATGTTTTGGACAAGAGACAATTTGGAATTGGACTATGCTTGAGATTCTGCAGACAACTTGAAAGAAAGGACATTTTGATTCTGGAAATGAAATATGACGCCATATTGGATTAGATTTCTAAGACAAGAGACACTTTGTAACTGGGGCTAAGTTTTAATTTGTATTTTAACCTACAAAAGGGACGTTTTGGAACTGAAGACTTGGATTTTTAAATACAGTTTCATTCTGGGTATCACTGAGACTAAAAATCTCAATTTCGAAAAAATTGGACAAGGGACACTTTGGTACTGGGCGACTCATGTATTGAATTTCTTTCCTAGAATGTTCAAGTTAAATTATACTCTAAATTAAATTACATTTGATAAAAGTTGGATGTATAAAAAAATGTTAGATCAATATTTTATTATTGTATAACTAATCTTTCAGCGAAAAACATGAGTTATGATCCAGATGCAATGCAATAATTAACTGCCTATAAATGTGATATGCAAACTGAAGTGTAATAAAGCGTCCATATAATGTTTCCCAAGACAGAAGTTCAAGGATGATGAAAATTTTGCGCTGACGTATAGGCCTACTGCCTTTATGATTTATTCCTCACGAAACAGAAACAAAATTTAATACCAATTGGAAATAAAAATTAAGTACTAGTTCTTCCGTAAACTGATAAATGTCTATAATAATAACAGTTCAGGGAACAATGGAGGAAAATCTTAGAATATAACAGATAAAAAATGTGTTGAAATAGCATACTTATATGATGTTTAATTAAATATTTGTTTTTCAAAAACTATTTTTAATAACTAATATATTTATATTTACTATAATAGAGCACATTGTTATGTAGATGATCTCCCTTCCTCACCCTTTTACGGATGTTTGAGTAAAAGTAACTTGGCTAATTTATATTTAGTCAATTGATTTGCTCCTTCATATGAAAATTATAAAACAACATATGTCAGTAATTTTTGTTGATTACCAAATTTTCTTTGTACAGCAGTAATGTTTTTATACTTATATACAGTGTTTTACGACTTTAGTGTTAATTTTTCTTTTTTTAGTAAAACTTAAACAACTTAAATATATATTAACAAATAAAAACTGCCATTCTGTTTCCTAAAAAAATAAATTATTTCAAGTTTATAATTTAAGTGTTTTAATTTGTATACTTACCTCATTGCAAAGTGTCAGAATAATTATAAATAATGTTGTTAAGTATAGTACGATTTCTTAGAGTTTCATTCCAGTTCAGACCTGTAAAAATATAATTACATTATTGGTAGAAGTACGATGGAAGCACAACTCTGCTAAGCACAAATGACTAAGATAACAGCTTCGGAACTAGCAAGGTTGCGAGGTTACGAAATACACGCTGTGAGTGGAATGTCTTTCTACACTCGAATGTGTGTTTCTGAGTAGGTTTCAGAAGATTTTCCCTTGTTCTATCAGTTTTATGCTGTTAGCAGCAGCACTAATAGACTTACCTCTATATCATTCTGCCAATGAGTGATAATAATGTAGGACAGTGGTTCATTGTATCAGAGAATCCTCATTAAGGATCTCCTCATTCATAAACTCTCACTCACAAGAATCCAAGTCATTATACTAGGTGCATCCGTTAACATTAAAATAATTAGTTATTCTTTTTTTTAGTCTAGAGACAAGCATTTAATTAACAAGTACATTCTATTCCTCCTAAGGTAAATAATACTTAGGTAGGCCTCAGATATTTACGTTTGATTTAATGTTACGAATCAGTTTACACTTAACCCTTTTAATGAATCACAAGCCATAGTATGCAAACACCTTAAAACTTTTTTTTTGTAATGCAGCATAATATTTTGGTTCCTACTTAATAGAAAAACATATGTAAGATATGTGACAAAGTAGTCCAACATTTTATTAACCTCCACTTTTCTCAACATTAAAGCAGTAGAATAGTGTGTTTGCCTAACACATGGCGTATCTTTCTATACAAAAATTAAAATCACAAGATGTGTACTTTAAAGCGTAGTTCTTAGAATTTAGGTTTTATGCACCTCCTTCACTGTTTCAGTCCAAATTAATGTTACAAATTTCAAGAGAGAATTCATTAACATTAATTAGAAAAATAAAATTTTTATTTATTTTAAAGTTGTATTTTGTATTGTATGCCCTGTAATTACTGATGTTAATCAATTGCCATAAGTAGTTATTTCTTTACAAACGTTCTCCAATTAACTAGTGTTACGTAAAAAAAAAAAAATTAAACCGTATAATAATGTCAACAAACTAAGAGAAACCACTGACATTTTTTTAATTCTTTACTTTTACTGCAGTAACTTTGTGGGCATGTTAAAATCACAAAGCACAAACTCTTATTTTAACAGCCAATCCCATCCTTCATAAACACATAATATTCTACTTTTAATTTTAGTTTTTGGTAATGAAGCAGGATTGTCATAACTTCAAAGCTATTAGGATACAAAATAAATATGTTGTATTACAAAGCTAATTCTAATTTAAGGTACGTTTACAGCCACCATTTTGAAATGGGACTAAGTAAAAACTGAATTTTTGTAACTATTTTTATTTTCTAAAATATACGTGTTAAGATACTTTAGTTTTTTCCACGTAAGATAGGTACTTTAGTTAAATGTAAATAAGTATATCACTATTTACGTGGACAAAATTAATTTTATTAGGTCCATTTTTTATTTCAAATGAGGGGAGAAGATGTTTACTTGAATAAGAAATTAATTCAATAAAAATAGGTAAGTATGTGCTTAGGACAGATAAAATAAGTCTTTTTAATAAAATATTAAAAATTTAGGTGTATTTTAAACAATAAGGTTACATAACATAACCGTGCAATTTTTTTTAAAGTAATGCATTAATTTATCCACGCTATGACATACCGAGTATGAATCATTACAATTTTAAAAAGAGTTAGTGGTGATTGGGTTCCGGTAGTGACGTCAACTGAAATCAGTCATAGGGTAGTTATGCACTGGGTGTCATCGGGGCTTCATAACTCATTGCGGAAAGAATCCGCCATAAAAAAGTGTTTAGAGGTTATAGAAAAAATGTTCAGACGGAGAATGTTAAGCTCATGACAGAAGAGAGAAGTAAAGCAGATTAGGGTGCAGGAACCCCTAAAATGAGATATTTTGAAATCATTTACCCTTACACAGAATCATGGTCTGCAGTTATGAGAACAAAGGCATTAAATTTATTTTTAGGGTGATGTACAAAACCCGCGGTAAAATATCATTTGTATTTTTAATAACGGTCACTTTATCGTAATAACTTTTATTACTGGAACATGTGCATGTGGTTTATTCTATGAAATATGTTATTTTCCTATTGAAATTTTCATTTTCGAAATTTTCATGTATAATTTTACATTTTTGAGAACGTGTTTCGGTTTAAAACATTCCCAGAGTTTTGTTTTGGAAAATGACAGAATCAGTTTCGAAAACTGTAACCACAAGTAAAATGCATGACCCCTCGAGCATGAATTTGGAAATAACCAACATATATGGTGAAACCCTATCTCACTATGACCAATGCTTGCAGATTGAAAATTAAAAAAAATATTCAACTCGATGCTTGTTCACGTTTCTTTTAGAAGCTGAGATATTTTCTGGACCTTGAAAACAACGATCCAATTGGGAAAACCACGTTAGATTATTCTGGTCTTTCAGAACTGCAGGAAGAATACAATAATAAACGATGCAGCCATATTGACCGTCGTGGGGTAAACAAAGTAAAACTCTAATTTGAATTCACGGTGTTATCCCTTTGACAGTATCCGCCATGTACGAGATGTACTCATGTTTCAACAGTCTTATTATATGCACGAGTCGTCTCCTTGAATGGATCTTGTTCAATTACGAAGCCCCAATTTTTGTAATATACTGTTAGAAACAGAACGATTCGTTCAGTAAGACAGACGACGTAAGATAGACTTGCAAAATATGCCTCTTACAATTTTCCCCCACCATGGCCTGTTGCCTCGTTCTACATGATTCTCATATAGTATACAATTTTCTTTCATTTTCGGTAAAGAAGACGGTAATTATTTAGGTAACGTTTAAGTCGTGCTCTTGAAGTCAGAGAAGTTGGATGTTGAGCGTGCGCCTACCAAACAATGGGCACCATCTAACTTGAACTAGGGTATTTTCTTAAAATCTGTACATTTTATAAGCCGAGTGCACAATTTTCCTAGCGACAGGATTATTACAACTGTCTACTTCATAGGGTTGTTGCTTCAAGAGGGTACAATTTTATTTTTTATTTTTACAAGGATTGTTTAAAAAAATATTAGTTCGTATTAAAGAAATCACAGCGGCCTTCGTAGTGGACAAATGCACGTATATTTTCAGATAGAAAACAGGAGATTTTATAGTACATAATTTGTTTGGTAGTAGATATTTTCTGTTGTACTGTCCAGAATACGTTGACCTTGAACTAATTAGAGTTGGGACTGTTTGAATGCAGTATTATGTTAGTGACGAGTCGTATTAAATAACTATTTTCTATCGAAGAATATTTGAGCGATTACATCAGCAAGTGTTTGGTCACCGATGAACTCGTTTCTAGTACACTCCCCAAAACGGACAAACTGTATGAAGAAATCACGATGTTTAAAAAGCATGTAGTCGGTGTTGGACTTTGAAATTAAACAGGCTACGGTGATTGAATTTCACTGTTTCCAAGATATCAACCACGAGTATAATATATCATAGTAAAAGGGTTCACTATAGTAAATTAGGTAAATCGTTTAAACGTTAAAATTGTTAGTTTTCTTAAAAGATTTGACTGTTTTTGGTCTTGTACTAATTTGTGTGGAAAAGGTTCTTCTGAAGATTAAATATTTCATTTATTGTTGTATAGTAAGATCCTGCAGAAATTGCGAAACTATATTCTAACTTAGAACTATCAAGTGCAAAATAGCTTGCTTCTCAAGTTTGATGCTAGATTATAAGTTCATGTATAAACTAACCTTTATATTTGTATATAAATTACAGTCTACAACCGATATACCTTTCTGTACATTTGTTAATAATTTTTTTTATAAATATTATTTTATACAGTTAGATAAACGAGTTTTGCTAATTAACAGTTTGTTTCACCCAATAGATACTGCTGATATATATCATTTTGACAATAAATTTATTATGGTTTTAATAAATCTCTATCTCATAAAATTGTTTTAAATAGAACTAGATAGTATGTTTTTTGCTTGATTAATAATTTTATAAACTTTTTACAGGTTTTATATCTCCAACCATACAACAATTGAAGTACATTTCAGTTTCACATTTATATTACATTATAATTGATTAACACAAATTAATCTGATCTTAAACTGTACAAAACGGTAATGATAATAAAATCTAAATTGTGATATATAATCTTTTATTGTTAGTAAAAATGTACGATATTTATATTGAATCCATGGGAAATAAGCATTACATTAAATCAAAATGTATGAGCAATTATAATTAT
>JAGFPH010004140.1:7363-37796 GCA_018207615.1 Philaenus spumarius
CTATAGCCATTTTTATTCTTGTGCATTTAAATTCAATTTTGTAATTCAAATTCGTAATATGATTGCATGCAGTGAATAAAGATTATCCAAGATCCGGCCAATAACCTCTTGCCCGAGATATATTTATTAAATTTTCAATTGTGAATAAATAATAACATACAGATTTTATTGAATAAACTGAGCAAAGCCGGTGGCAAATCGATAGTAGAATCAATTTTAATAGACAATTTAGAGAAACCCAACAGTGTTAATTTATATAGATGTTTAAAGGTATAAATGTAATTCTTGGTCATAATTAAATGTAGTCTATGTTTCCATTTTATAGTAATGCCTATTTATAGAAACTTCAAATCGATTGAGATAAAGAGAGTTATTGTGATTATAAATTTTGGCACCACAACGTGTGGGCTATTAGAAAATTAGTAGTAGTATCCATTTTGAAATAGGCTTGTACGATTTGTAGGCCTGGGTAATGTAAACAAATTGAAACTGTTTGAATTGTAGTTACTTGAAAAAAAAAACAGTAAATTAGGCTACATAAGTGTTACCTCGTCGCCAAAAAGTGTCGTGACCAAGTGTTTAAAGTACACACACATTAGAATACATTATTGTCTTTTATTACAAAAATATAAACTTGAATGGTTGCTAAGCAACAAACAAGACTTAACACTGCAGTGGTCTCGCCCCACAGCGTTACGTGAATGGTCGCGCGTTCTACTATTGTAGAACACAGGTATTTTTTATTTTTTTTACACCTGTTAATAACTTTATCAATAAATTTTGATTTATGTGTGTAAAATATACTATATAAAAACCATATTATGAATTGAAACTTTTTATTTTTATAAAATCATATAATAATTATAATTATACAAAAAGACGGTATAAGTGTTTTTGTGTCATTTATTTATTTTTACAAAAAACAACTGAAAAGTAACTATATATATTTACAAATTATCAAAATGAACCTGTCTTTGTAATGACACTTTGAGGAACAATGTCACATTTGCAAGTGTCTATTCGTAGCAGTCATCACACACGCCTCTCTGATGGTCCGGGCACACCCATCTCTGGCATTTATCGCAAGTCTTCTTCGTTGATTTATTGCGTTGTCTGCCGCAGAGGAAACATTTTCCTACTGAACCAGCTTGCTCTCTTGGTACTCAGGGATGCGAAGCAAAAGTTTTCCTCTTCGTCAAATCTCTTTCGGCATGGTTTCTATGGCAACACGGCGTCTAATTGCTGGTTTCATAAGTTCAAACGCCAAATCCTTCAGAAATTGCCTACGACTGATATTTTCATCATTCTTGTTGGATCTGTAAATGTTAATAGCATTCACACCAGCAACATTCATTATATGAAAAAAGATTGTTAGCGGCCATCTGCGGGAATTTCTTGACACGTCAAAATGTCTACACATTTTATCTAAAATTTCCACTCCATGCTTGGTTTGGTTGTATGTCGTGATGATACAAGGCTTCTTCTCATCTCCAGTGTCACCATCGACTGCCTTGCTGTAGTGCATGGTTGATAAGGCACATACAGCTTTCTTCTTCTGTTGAACGTAGGATACTAGTGTACACTTGTCTTGAAATCCAAAAACGCTAGATTTTGGTTCCCTATTTTTGTTCGGCAGAAAACATTCAGGAATCTCCGGCTTATTCTGTTTCAAAGTTCCCACATAAGTCAGAGATTTTTGCAAAAGGATTCTAGCTAGAGGGATCGATGAGAAGAAATTGTCTGCAGTTACGTTTCTATGTGACCCAACTATCGGTTAAACTAGACGACACACGAGATCATTTACTTTGTTGCTCTTGTGAAATGGGCCCTCTGGCTGTTGCCCTACATACACTTCTAGATAAGTGGCATAGAAGTTGGAAGAAGATACTAGGGCATAAATCTTAATTCCAAACTTTGAGGGTTTTTTCGGCATATATTGGCGAAACTGGCACCTTCCACGAAAAGCCACAAGTTGTTCGTCTATGGTAAGATAATCTGACAGTTTGAAGGCATTAGCAGAGTTTGAGACGAATTTGTCAAAAATTAGCCTAAGAGCAGCTAATTTATCCTCAGATTTACGTTGTTCTCTGTCACGTACGTCATCAAATCTTAGACATCGAATTAGAAATCTGAATCGATGTTCACTCATTGTGACATAGATCACCTCAAACCAGTCCCACGGCTATTGTCCCAGAGCTCAAAAACATTGCGCCTGCTTGATTTCAAAACACCGCACATATACAAAATGCCTAGCAACGATTTGATTTCCAACTCATCGGTATATTTGGCAACTATATCTCTGCTAAATTTATTTCTTATCTTATCTATGTAGATGTTTGTGCATGAAACTACATGTCGAATCATAAAATCATCAATCACACACGACAATGACGCTAAAGCACTTGTTGCATTTCCTTGAGGCCCAGGCCTATGGAAAGCCGGTACTATGTTCAAATTGGGTGTTCTTGAAGTTCGTTGGACTAGGGGTTCTAGATACCAGTGAGACGGTTCTTTCTTTTCTCTATTTTCTCTTCCAATGTAAAACTCACGCTTAAACAAAGATGTTTCATCTGTACGTGTTGCTCCAACAGTAGGCTGTACTGTCACGGGTTCCTCGTACTCCCCTTCTTCTTCTACTTCTGGTCCTGGTATTTCTTCAGTGTCACTGTGTTCTACAGTTTCTTCTACTAAATCCTCCTCAACTTCATCTTCATCCTGAACACCGAGCACACTTTCAATATCACTGTCTGCCTCCTCCAACCACATTCGCAATTGCTCGTTGTCACGCGCTGACATTTTCAATTGTATATAACCACTCAATTATCAAAAAGGACAAGGAAATAAAAAAATGTACACGAGAATAACGAAACACGAACCTTACGTGAGTGGTCGCGCGATTACAATAGTAGAACACAAAACTTACGCGAGTGGTCGCGCGATCTACAATAGTAGTACACTCTATTATTTTTTATCTCAAACTGAGTACGTAACAGCTAGACGCGCCAAACTATACTGGGGTAAGTGGAAGGGTGTGGGGGGAAGGTACATTGACCCTCAAGGCCACAAGTGTTGCCAACCGCTCAGGTCGGGAATAAATAATTACCTGTTCTACAATAGTAGAACGCGCGACCACTGCAGTGTTAAAAGTCCTGAACATTATTGTAATAGAAACAGCTGATTATAGGAAATAGCAGATACCCATACAACGCATCTGAATATAAACATAGATCATAACAATATGATAAGAAAATTGCGGATGAATATCAAATTCGAAAATAATGAATCATTCATTAATTAATTATTGATACTTAAAAATAGTGAAAACATAACATTAATATTGAAGTTTGAAAGCGAAATGTATGAATCATCAAAATGCAGGCTAATAGATTATAAAGAAAACACTTATGAAGATGATAAAAATAATCAAACTCAATTTAATAATAATAACCAATACTACTTAGATATTTGTGACATGTTTAAAGAAAATCATAAACTAAACTCTTTAGAAAAAGCTAAGATCACTAACTTAATCATAAAGTATAAAAAACATATTTTCAGAACATCCCGGTCGATGCAATGTATATAAACATACTATTAGAGTAGATAGGCCAGGCCATTATAGAGCTCAAATCTACCCTACACCAATAAATCTCCAGGAAGCTGTCGCAACCGAAATAAACATCATGTTAGAAGAAAACATTATTGAAGAATCCAATTATTATTGTTACTAAGAAAACTGGTGAACTTCGTATTTGTTTAGACATGCGTCGAATAAATGCACTCATAACCCCAGACTATGAATGTAATCGCAGTGTAAACGAACTTTTGGCGAAAGCTATAAATTCAAAATGGTTATCCACCCTAGACTTGACTTCTTCATATTGGCAGATCAAATTAGAACAAGAATCTCGCCAATATACCGCTTTTCAATTTAAAGGAAAGTTTTATCAATATGTAGTCACACCGTTCGGGCTATCTATGTCTAAGGTTTGATGTGGTTTATTATACTGTTATAAATTTGTCTAATCTTCTAGAATAGTTTAATAATTTATTTGGTCATTTAATTTATACTAGAAGGTAAATTAATGTCTTGATATTATTTAGGATATGTGAGATTAGGTTACAATTGGCTAGGTTATATTTATTTTCCTAATAAAAACATGGATTTATAACCCATGGCTGAAGTACAAAGCCGTATGCCTTTATATTCCTCTGTGTACATCGAGCAAATGCCTCCACAATCTAAGCCAAATTTATTGCGGCCACAAGCTAAAAAACAAAATGGTTGGTTACATCAGACTTCCTGATCAATAGTAAGTTATTCCACAGAAACAAAAGTGAAGAAAATTCAAAGTTATAAGTTTTTCTGCACAAATTTATATTTATGTGTCTTCCATGAGACAAAAATGTTTTAATATTTTCCATTTTCTGAAATTAACAAATCTTTTGCAATCAATTACAGACCAAAGTTTCCAAACATCAACCAAACTAAACTGAGATTGTTATACATTTTTTCTTTTTGAAACTAGTATGATTGAAGTATTTTACATTTATGGGGTGTTACGACGTAGCCTATACATTAGACGGTTGATATCTTTAAATAATTTAATAATTGAACTAAAAATAAGTAACAAATAGTTGAGATATTGTTGATTGATACAATAAAACTTGGGACAAAGATTTTTGCTAAGAGTATGTTCTTGTTTGGTGCCTTGAACGTTCTGCCCAGAGAAGGCTAGGTGCCAGGTACGTTCTGCCAAACATGAAAGATTGAACTTCAAACCAAAGACAAGGTGACACTTTCAATCTTAATTTTTAAGTGATTCTTGGGATGACTAATTTGGATAAATTTGGGTTTAGCAATATCGCTATGGGTAAAATAGAACCTCTCATGTACCAACAGGGCCGGACTTAGGATCTCAGGGGCCCCGGGCGAATTTGCAAATTGGGCGCCTCCGTATAAACATATGTTTATATAAACAATGTAATACATCTTACATTTACACACAGCTTTAATTAAGCAATTGAATGGAATGATGAAGTAATTTGTAAATATGTTAGAATATTAGTAGAATATTAGAATTTTATATAATATTTTAAGTGTCAAAATATTAACAATGTATGATTTTATATTTGTAAATGTAATTATTAAAATTTTATACCACATATAAACGATTAACTAGCTAATTCGTTAGAATACTAAACTAAACTGTAATAGCCTATGTAATAAGTAATTCAAAAATTAAATAAAAAAATAAATATAAAAATTCATTTGGGCCATTAAGATGATTTTAAATTTATTTTTATTTTGTTATACGCACTCTGACCTGGGCTTTAATGAACCCACAAATCTGGGCCAACCATTGCATGTTTGGGTGGGCCAATTAACCATTAGCCTACGTTGGGCCAACTAAATCCATTAGCCTTAGGCAAATCCACGGTGGCCGTTCCAGCTGAATATACATTTTGTTGTAATGTACTGGGCCAACCATAATTTACCATTAAGCCCCAGTAAGTAAATGTATAAATGAAAATTTAAATGAAAAAAAAAGGAATTAAAATTAAAATGAATTAAAATTTAAAAGAAAAAAATCAATAATAAAAATTGCTGTTAGCTGCATACCTAGTAGTGAACTACTAATACCAAGGAACACTTCAGGAATAAAAAACTAATTTATTATCTTAACTCAAATATTGAGTGCCTCTTTTCTAAAACATGATCTCAAACACTTTGATTGCCTACCAATTATTTGTGTGCTAGGTTCATATTACAATATGGTATACATACATATGATGTTTTATCATTAAAACAAGGCACAAGATGGCATTTTTTCAATATGTCAAAAGATGATACAACAAGATAATTTTTTTTCATTGACTTGACTTTGAAAATGTCTAACAATGAACTTTTCAATGGTGTTGTATAAAAATCACATTTGTTTTCAAAGGTATCACAATGAAGTTCATAGCAACCTGGACTACTTTCAACTTTATCTATTATTGATCTAACAACAATTATTTCTCTACTCTTAGTGATAAAACAAAAATCTGCCATCGTTGTGGTTTTTGAACATTTACAAATAACACCTCCCTCCAAATAGATGGTTAATGGTGCCATCTCTAAAAAAAAGATTATTTTTTTTTGTCAACTTGATTGTTTACAAATCTGCTTTTTCTATCAATCTGTTTGCCAATTGTTGCAAAGGCCTATTTTGGGCACGCACCATTTTTTTCAACTGCCCTAAGAGATTCTCAAAAGGGAAGGCTGAAAAATTGTCTAAACTACCATGGTTGACAACATCATTTGAGATGTGCAAGGGATTGTGCACATTGTAAATTAACAATTCTTTGCTATACAAGATTAGAATATTCTTAACAAAACAGTCAAGTAGTTCATTAGCATACTGCACCCATTCCACTTTTTGGCTGTTCACAACACAATATATAAATAGCACAGTGAAGAGTTAAGAAGTGACAATAAAGTGACTCTGACAATACATTAATTAAAACTATTGGGCCCAAATAGAGCACAAATGATCTGAACTCGGTGGCTTACCAGTATTTAAATTATCTCTCAAAGGGCGAGGTCGTCGAGAAAATTCTTTAGGATAGAAATTAACACTGATATTTAATAGCCTTTCTGACACTATCTCCACATAATGTGAACTCAATATACATTTCTTAGGTCATTTGCCCAACCAAACTCTGATGAGCCTTTTTACAACCCCCAAACAGACCAAGTGCATGAAGTCTAATGGAACTTGACTAATTAACCCTACACTCAAAGAAGACAAAGGACTCACAGATTTCTGATGATCATCATACATAAATTGATCAAATAGATCATCAGTTCTTAGCTCTGCCTTCCTATCTTGGTACTGCCAAGCTGTTCTCCCTAAATAGGACCCTTCGTGTTCGCATTTTTCACACTCATTCAAAGCATTGTGTCCCACAATGTTTAAAAAAAGGACCTAACTGGGGCATCAGCAAAAATACAACTTATCCTAAACATATACTTAATATTATTAACAATAACACCATCTCGTTCCAGCTCAAGGCACTCATTAACAAACCTTTATAAAAACTCATTTGAACTGGAAGGTTTAGAACTGCCATAAAAACAGCAACAACAAAAGGCCTAGACCTGTCAATGGCTTGATCTAATACACAAACAACTGGCCAAAAACATTTTTTTGTGCTCTTTTCTAAATCAATATCGACAGTTATGGTTAAAAGTTTTTCAGGGTAGCAGTCTAATAAATGAGCCAATGTTTGTACAAAGGGATAGAATGAAACAGTTAATCCTAAGGAAACTTGTTTAATCAAGTTTTCCCTTAGTCTCAAATAAATTGGGGAGCACAAGCTACTGCTGAATTTGATTGTGGTGTACGCAACAAAGTTCTTGCATCCAAAGGCAATGATCTGTGATACGGATGAAGAATATGCAATAGTTGAGTTGTTGCTTGGAGTGTGATGTTGTTTCTTTTTGACCACCAATCTGGTCTACTAGGAGTGGGTCATTGTTTTTATGCAGGGTGGGTGAATGTGAGATGGTTTCACTCTCAGAACTGTCGGAGGATGAACTGCTGGAGGATGAATTATTTATATTTTGAAAAGGAGGAATATTGTCACTGTCAAGATTTAAACTGAAAGAGTTAGAGGAGCAGTCTGAAATATTGGCATTTAATGATACTACTTTATCTGTTTGCAAGTTTGGCTCTAGGTTACTGGTAGTCAGTTGATTGTTCATCAAAATAATTTCATTTACAAGTTTCCTTTGTTTGGTTCTTTCAGACAGACCACTGTAACTTTTTCTTTTCCTACTTTTTACACTAATCTAACATTCTCCAGACACCTCCTGGTCCATATTTGAATAAGATAAAAAACACTAAATAAAAATAATTACTAATACAGTACACAGTTTTATATAAAAGAAACACTAAATACAAATAATTACTAATACACAGTTTTATATATATATTTAAAAAAAACACTAAATACAAACACAATACTAATACACAGTTTCACTATTTTCTGAGATACTAATACTACACAAGCTGTTCTGAGATTTACTGCCCAGCATTCGGTCTTCTTTTTTCACGACCTCCTTCTCTGTCCTGGTAAAACGAAACCACTGACTAGTAATGGAAACAACATCGTCATCTAGAAACCGCCTGCATATTTTTGTTTCTCCTCACCAAATCTATAAAACAATTGTTAATATTAACAATTAATAATTTGACATCCATCTTCTTAAAAACAACATTGAATTTTGTTTACGAGATAGTGTATGCAAGACAAGTATTTATTTATATACATATGAATTTGATGAATAGAATCCAATGTTATACTTATGGAGAATAAATAAAAATTTTCATCTCGCTTATGTATATGTTGAAGAGACCTGTTATATAGCTTTATCTAGGTACCATCTATTATTAATAACCTCATAAAATACTACTAGTCCTGTCAAATTGTGTTTTTCGCAAGAAAGTTTTGGGGTAGTTTTGGTTTCTTCCATTTCATATGTTTTTTGGGATGCTGAATCCGAATCTGAGGTTTGCCTACAAAATTTCGTGACGCAACATTGAAAAAATGCAAAAACATGTCAAAAATCATGATTTTTTGCGGTTTTTTGCTTTTAACTCGAAAAGTATCAACTTTTCGTAAATAACTTTCCTATTAAAAAAGAATGTACATTAAATTTACTACAAATTTCATTCAATAAGTAATTTTCTCCGACGAACCGTTCGGGCTCAAGCGCTGATTGAAAATTGGCGTATTTCGCCTGTCTCCCCAAAAACCCACATTTTCCACTCCAAAACGTTAATTTAACATATAAAACGTTGTCAATTAGTGAATTCCTTCCTGTTCTCTCCATATAACTTATTTAAATCGTATATGTGAAGGTGCAAATCTTTTCTTTTTTTTTTTATTAAATTAAAAAATGTTCAAGTTATATGAAGTCCGAAATTTTACAAACAACTTAGTTACACAAAGTTGAAATTACAAAGGAAATCTTGAAAACTTATTGGTACTTAACGGTTAACGGGAACCCACTCATTTAGACACGGTTATTAAATCAAAACAAACTAAATATAATTTTATTATATAAAATAACACTCCTATAATATATAAATAACAAAATATCATTTTTCCGAGACTGCAACCCAGAACTGGACGATGTCGCGGAGTAGCTGCATGAAGCGGTCGTCCCCGCCTGTCGTCCGCCACATGAATTCTGCGAGGTAGCTGTCCAAGTGGTGTCTGGCAGTACCCCTTTGTCTTTTATTACGCCATTTAGCACAACCCCACATCCTTTCAATATTTTGTGTATGGGCCCCGGTTTCAGGATCAATGAAATTATATTTATGGTTGACTTGTAGGTGTGAAAATCCAGCTTGTTCTAGTTGATCAGTATTGTATCCTTTCCAACAATCTGATATAATGGTGGAACCATGTTCGACAAATTTAGAAATTTGTTCTAAAAGTGTTTTTGCACTTCTATTTGGAACTGCTACCAAGAAACGACCTCCGGTTTCTCGACATAGTCCGCCGAAAACCCATTGTTGAGGCAAAACTCGACCCGCATTATTTTTGCGTTTAGTGAACAGACTTTCATCTATTTCCACAATAAGATTTTCACCTCCTATCTTGCCTTGATTTTGGGATTCGATAGCGAAAGCACACACTTCCCTAATATAGTTATTCCAGTCAACAGTTGTCTCGTAGCTCATTCCTAACTGTTCTTCACACCACGCTAAAGAGTTCAGTTCCTTGCACCAATAGTATATAAAACGCACTATTGTCACAAAAGGAAGTCTGCTACGAACAAACCAAGTATCCGTACGAATACCTAATTTTTTTCTACACTGATTAATATTACATTTCCAAAATGGTTTTCCTTTAACCCTGGAACTGGCAGAAGGCCATGCATGGCCTTCTCTCAGGCGCAGAACGCAACAACTTGACACATTTGCAAAAATTTGCATATATTTGCATAAACGCTAATTTAACCCACTTAAAATTATCCAATCGTAATAAAACTGGCACCATTGGAAAGGAAATGAATTCAACTTTAATTTTTGTATTTACAACTTTTTCGTAAAACGTATATTTATATACGTAATCATCGTTTTAAAATATGCACATCGGCATACAGCTCTTTGCGTGCGCTAATCTACATACAATTTTACTGTTATTTCCCACTCCGTAGACGTTAAAGACCGCCTACACTAATATTTATTTGGCAATTATAACGATCCCATTGGATTAGTCATGATTTTATCTTTCTGTTGGTGTCTTGAAATCATATGTCAATGCAAAATTAATATTTGATTGAAGAGGTACTGTAAACCCTTGCGATTGGACAGTCTCTCAACCAATAAACAGGCCATTTGTCAATCGATTTTGCGAAGGCAACGCCTTATGTATTGACAGATTCATTTACACCATTTTGTAGATAACAGTTTGATCTTTCCAAAGGTGGGGAGAAAACTAGAAATAACCAGTTTTTTATTTGTCTAGACAGCTGTGCAAAGTTTATATTTAGAGCGCTCTGGTGTGACCGTCCGCTCTGTCTTGTTCCCACGTTATACAATGCACGCTTATCGCCCGACCTTTAGCGACGGCAAAATGACATTAGATTGATGTCATTTTGTTATTCAAATAAAAATAACTCAAACACTTTTGTGAACTAAGGAAAGACAATTATACCGTTCTTTTCTTTGATTTATCCTCTACACTTTGTTATAATAATATTTCATTTTTGGTCAAAGCATATATTAGTAAATAACGTTACAATCTAGGCCTAGGTTTGTTACCAGTAGTGTACTTGAAACATAAAAACTGTTTTTTTCAAAATAAAAAATTTGAAATTGATAAATGTTTTTATACAGTTATATTTAGAACTAAATTACGAAACTTTTTTACGCTTACGAAAAAAATACAAAAAATGTTTACTAATTGTTATGTAGGCCTAAAGTTGAACTTTTTCCTTTCGTTACTGAACATTTTTTGTTTCTTGAGCTAATAACTTTTACAATTTCAAAATAAACTAATTTTTAGTGGCATATTTGAATTCTTTGAAGGTTCTTCTACAAAAAAGCTGTTGAACACTTTTGGATTGGGGTTCATTTACTATTTTTGGCGAATTTTTAAAAATATGCTTGCAAAACGCTAAAAACGGGCTGGCCAATTTTAGCTATAGCATTGCCAGTTTAAGAGTTAAAGAAATATAAATGCATTCCATGCCCATTCTCACATTGTTTTGTAACCGGCAACAACTCTTTAGATTGAAGGAAAGAAACAGCTTCTTCCTTGGTTCTGGGTAAGTCCCATATTAACATACGATCACTCATATTTGAACAAACAAGATAACTGTAAATGTACAAACAAACCTATATTTGATTGTTTAAATCAAAACAAACTAACCTATAAACAGTCATTCGTTTCTATAGCAACAAATCATGTGATATTTAGTTTGTTTGATTTAATAACCGTGTCTAAATGAGTGGGTTCCCGTTAACCGATAAGTACCAACTTATTACATATTATTATATTGTTTTATATATTACATATTATGATTATATGAATATTAAATTATTATGTTAGGCATTGTCGTTTAGAGGGTCCTGGCCCATGTTCGGGTTGTTCTATCGTAGGGACTTGTTCACCTGGAAATGAAATAGGTGGTGTGAAAATAACAACTTTGATCCTATCTCAAGTAGAGATGAAAGTATGTTTTGTTGAAAATTCAAAAACTGGGGGTGCTGATCTCATGCAAATACAAAAGGGTGATTTGAAAAACCCACAAGTTTAAAACTTACAATTACAAGTAATTTCTGGTTCACAATAAAAAAGGATTTATAATAAAGGATTAGTTTTACAAGTAAAATTTTCAATTTACAAATCAGCCGATTTGTCAAAACGACTGAGAAGCTGTGTTTTTAGGTTAGGCCTACATTTTAACATGCAGTAGTTTACGATTATTACCAGTAAACATATAGGCCCATTTCTTTTTAACCCTCCGAATAGTAGAAAAAAGAGGAGTGTTATAAGTTTAACGTGTTTATCTGTCGGTGGCATCGTAGCTCCCAAATGGATAAACCGATTTTGATTTAGTTTTTTTTTTATTGAAATTTATCTTGATCCAGGGTGCCCTTAGTAGCTATGATTAAAAAAAATCAGTTCAGCCGTTCGAGATATTAATTTTTTTAATTTATCTGTTATTTACCATGTTTATCCCAGTTGAGTTGGTAAACCATCAATAACACAAATTTAAAATAGTTTAATTTATTTGTAACCAGTCTAGTAAATGCGTTTTTATTTTGTTAAATTTTTTTCTTGTTTTCTTACAAATGTACTTAGGTTTAAGAATTCATTGTAATTAAGTAGATAAAGTAACTCATATTTCTTTTTACCAGAACCACGTATCTGAAGAACGCATTAATTCTTTATCAAAAAATAATTTATGGAAAGAATGAATAAACTATACGTAAACCAATAAACTGCTTAGTTCACAATTTAAATTAATTATTACGAAATATATTGTAAGATTCGACATACATCCAACATCGTGTAAGTGTCTTTTTTCTGCCTCTTCATCATCTATCTATGTCAATGCTGTCTTCCAAGTTCTCGATGTTTTCACACAGTGCTTCGCACGTTGTTCAGATCTGGGAGCAATGAAGGCCTGCCTTCCTGCATCCACAATTGTGTTGGTAGCCTTTTTTACATTTACAAGAAATGTGTTGGAGTATCGAGTCCGGTGCAGGGTTTAAAGTGGTTGGCACTGGCACGAGACCATTCCTTGTTTTTTCCACCCCTACTAGATCGAGTCTCTTCGTCGAGTGTGGTTTGACCTGATTACCACTGCTGCACTTGAAAGTAAATTCTCAATGAATGTTGTCGTGCTGCATCTTCAGTGGGGGGTAGTGAGGCAATGTTGGTTTTAGTTTTGTACTATGAAGATACATATTGCCTGTATCTCAAATCGTTAAGGCTAGACTCATGTCTTTTCCCATAGAAAGCCATGAGAAACACGTTTCCAGCTTCGGCAATCTCGTCCTGGTGTGCATGAGTGTCTTTGAAAGCACCAATAACTGGTTGCAAGTTATCGTTCTTCCGCAGGACTTTGAAAAGTTTCAGTTTCCCCTGATTAAATAAAGCAGAAGCGATGTCACGACCACTGATCGCGTGCAGGAACAATATATGGTCTAATTGGGTTTTGTCGGCGGTAAGATGATGATTGTAGAGTGTTTGAGAAACTTTTCCTCTTACCGATTTCAAAAAGAAAACATTCTGTATATCAGGGCTACAAAGGTCAATCAAAATTACCAAAAGGTCTATATCTTGCCCCACCACTGTCACATATTCATTTGACGGGGCTAACAAAAGAGCAGTTGTGATAATTAATTAGGATATCAGCGTTCTCCACAGCTTGCTGTGAATACATTTTTTTGGCCATAACATTTTGCCATTAGCATAAATATCAACCAGCTCTTGTTTTTGGAGTTTGCAAGGAAATTCTCCTGCAAGACAGAGGGCACCATCGATTCTTTAAACGATATTGCAGCAGATTGTTTTCTTTGCGCTCTTCTCAATCGTTCTAGTCGTTTGGTGCTTTCACAACCTTTATCAGGGTAGCCATCGAAAATGACTACTGCATTTAATTTGTAGTTTGCCTTCACATATGATACATAGTTGCAGTACATTTCTGAATAAGTCTGGGCGTAGGTGCCATTTGACCCAGTGTAACAAAAACCCTTCGTCGATGACATATTTTGCATCTTTCAAGTCCGAATGTTCGGTCGGTGCAAACGCCTTGTACAAGTACTTGGCCTTGGCTCGTGTGTGAAGGAATCGAATGGAAAGAAAAGGGGCTTTTAAACCAGACGAGCAGTTATAAAATCATTTGGGGAGGCCGGGAGTTAATAAATAAAATCAAAAGACGATAAAGACGGAATTATATTTGCAAGCAAAAAATGTAATATAATGTCGTTTTGAAAAGGTTTTTATTTCCACGTTTTTATTAACTTGCTTTCTTGTCTGTTCAGTACATCTTTTGCAATCAATTTTAAACTAACTTCCCGATGAGCTAGAAACTTGAAACTTTAAACATAACTCTGGATGTCAATGCAATTTTAACTCGCATTCTTGTCTGTCTGTCTGTTTGTTTGTCTATTCGATTTTAAACTAAGTTCTCAATGAGCTAGAGATTTGGTACTTTAAATAAAAACTCCCAACTGAAGACTAAAAAGCATAAAATATAATTGAATTAAAAATAATTTAATATACAAAGTTTTTAAAACTGACTAAAAAGTATACAATAATTTCTCCTAGCAGTGCAGATTTATACAGATATAGTCTGTTTTAAAAACGTGGTATATTAAATTTGTTTTTTAGTTTATATTATATTGTTTTATTACTTTAGATGACATACTAATTGAAACCAGTCATATTGTATTCAGCTTAAAAGTAGGAGGAATTCACTAAATGTCAGCCTTTATTAATAAATTAGAGCTTTAGAGTGGAAAAGCGGGTTTTTGCGAAGGCAGCCGAAATACGCCAAATTTCAACTGGCGCTTGAGCCCGAAAGGTTCGTCGGAGAAAATAACTTATGGAATGAAATTTGTAGTACATTCTTTTTTAATAGGAAAGTTATTTACGAAAAGTTGATAGTTTTCGAGTTAAAAGCAAAAAACTGCAAAAACTCACGATTTTTGACATGTTTTTGCATTTTTTTCAATGATGCGTCTCGAAATTTTGTAGGCAAACCTCAGAGTCGGATTCAGCACCCCAAAAAACTTATAGAAAGGAATAAATCAAAACTTTCCCGCCAGGGGCTCTTTTGAGCACAAATTGACTGTATTATACCACTTTTAAATTTATGAACTTAGTGTTTGGTTACAGATATCCAATGTTATTCTTAGATGTGTGTTGACAGTGAAATTTTAGTTCTGATCGGAAGTTAAGCTTGCATAGAAGTCACATTACAGTTTTTTCACAGCCATTGGTGAAAATTCAAGAGCATACTTTTCTCCATTGAAGAATCCTTTATTACTTTTTTAAAACATTAAATCGTGTAAATTAAAAATGATTGTTCGATAGATTTCAAACATATGACAGACGTACAGCGATTGTCATCTGTCATCCAGTGGCGGATCCAGCTTTGGATTCATGGGGGGGGGGAATGGATACCTCCCCCCCCCCCCCGGTATAGCAAATTTAAGCATGAGCATTAATTAACATTACCAGTATCTCGGTTCCAGTTCCCGCTTCTCAGTTTCCGGTTCTTGAGAAATTTGAGAGCCTATGGATTAATCTCAGCTATGGTCCAAACAGTCCTCCTTGCATTGCTTAGTAAATTCCGTGCCGACATTGCATTGCTTAGTAACGACTGGATCGTAATACCGGTACAGATGTCATCCAGACATAGGAAACATCAGATAATCGGACCGCCTGAAATCGGCCATTAACTACAATTGGACTACATGATATCGGACTTAGGTGGTATTAATTCTGTTCATGAATTTTTATGCTTTAAATATGTAAACATTTACAAAGCAAATAACGTTAAATTTTGAGTTAAAATTTAATAAGTGAGAACCTTTGAAATACAAATTTATTATCTGTGGTTGAGGGGTGGGCGACACCCCCTCACTCCCCCCCTGAATCCCCCGTCATTGCGTTGTCATCACGAAGATGGTCACGAACCTCATCAACAAGTGAATGTGTCCCTGGCACTCACTAGCGATCCTGGTGGTTCGGGAGACGAAACCAGTGAGTGAGGGACTTTGGAATGAGTAACAACTCGCTCCTCCTAGTTTCATGACAGTGTATACTAGACTTCGTCATCAGAGTGTTGTTTTCGTGATATTAGCACCGATTACGATTACCGTTGCCAATTCAAACACCGACTGATTCAACAGACATGAACGATATTATAATTTCTTTACGTCAACATATATTCATACATACATATGCAAATTTGAAAGTACTTAAGAATTTAATATAATTATTAATTTCATAAATAAATTACTTAATAAACTGGAGTCAAAGTAAATATTTGATTTATGAGACTATGGAAAATTAAACACATGTACTATTATAATTACGAAACATCTCTAAATCTTGTGATCTCCAAAGCCATCTTCGTGTGTTGACTACTTTGCAATGCATGACGGACAATACTATCAAGTACGTAGGGCATCCCCGGGTCTTTGGGTACATTCTTCTATGATCGGCCACGCTAGTCCTATTTTCTTTTGTAAGTGTTGTTTAAGATTGGAAGAATTTGCATTAGGGCAATATTATTTTATTTGAATGTTTAACAATAATAATTAAATTTTACCGTTGAAAAACATTGTTTAAAATGTATAAACCCAAAATTACAGTCCATCTCCGTAATATCCGAGGTTTCCTTGGTCCCGATGACCTCGAATAATCGGGAGTGCTCTATATTAAATATTCACCTTTAACAATGAGTCAAACAAGATAAATATCCTGACAATGGTATCAATCAAAAACGCAGTAGTTATAAAACTATTGGCTTTGATTTTATTTATAGCTTCGCTATTTTACCATATAGGTTTGCACTTTTAAGTTTGTGATATAAGTTCACCCCCACTCCTTCTTTATTAAAATTAGGAGAGAATTTTAGCACTCGAAAGGGGGGGGGGTGCTTTAAGACTAAGGTTCAGAGTCACATGCGAGGGTGTTAGGTATTTATTAGTTGTTTGTTTATTAACATATTATAGGTTCTGGAAGCCAAACCCCTACCATAGATCTCAATGCCAGCACCACTGTCAGTGACTGGCACACATTTTGAAGTATATTTCACTGAAATTGTCAACACATATAGTTGTAGTTAAACATTTTTGCTTTTTTTGTGCTGAATTTAATAAAACATTATGCTAACGGTTCCAAATTAGACGCAAAAATCATGCCAATGCCAGTCATTGGTCGTTGGTGGGTGGTGAACATTAATTCATTAGCCAAGGTTGTACAACGGTTGTGTTTGATAATGCAATTATAAAGTTAACCCTCCCGGCAGCAGTTTATTGACTGCCAAATCTTTCAATGCAAGTTTTTTGTTTTTTTCTTGTCCAGTTGTATAGAATGGCCACTTCATTTGTAAACAGCCTTTCCAAAATCCTCCTGATGACATTAGGTGCTTTCTTACCTCCAACAAGACTAATATGCTTTGTCTGAAACATAAAACAGCTATGAAGCCACCATTTTATAGTCTAGAACAAATTTTAAAATTGAACATTGGGCTACTTTACTGCAAGATATTTTAGCGGTTTTAATAATTATCAAAGAATGCACCTGAACACGTATCTTACATATTTAAGTTTTGTGCTAATAAAAAAATCATCATCGATGAGCATTTGAACTACTTAATAGGTAGGTTATTGAGAAAGCTGGTATTCAATTGTAAATACTGCTATTCACAAAAATCCCTTTTAATTTAAAAATACCTAAAAAACTCATGAATCCTATTAAATTAAAATTTTCACTTGAAGCTTCATAAGAGAAGGTATTATAATTTCCAATTTACACACAATCTTTTGGGAAACTAACAGTAACACCCCCTAGAAACCCGTAATTAAAATGACTGTCTTGATGAGAAACCTCACAAAAAATCATTAAAATACCCATTTAAGATTCAATACTTCTTTGAAAGGACATGCTTATTTGTTTATTTAGCTTGGTTCCAAGCAACAGGTCAGCTAGTTTTACAAAAACAACAATAAGTATACATGTCATATTTAATTAGTGTAATGTTTCTGAAAAAAGTTGCATCATATTTAATTAGTGTAATTTTTTGAAAAAATTGCATTATCAGTTACTTTTGGTAATATAAATTTACAATACAATAAAAGTTCTACACACCAAAGTTGAACTGTTATCCTTGTCATTCAGCCACAAATCTAATTCCTCAACCTCTTTTACAGTATTGCATGGTAAAGTCACATCAATTGGCACCATAGAAATTACATTGTCTGCTTGAGCTGGGGTTAACTTTTCTAATATTTCTTTCTGCACATTTTCAATGCTCTTCAATCTCTCACTGAATTGGGCAAGAATTTGTGCTATTGCATCAACATTGGTACCTGTAAACAGTAAAGTATTCTTGTCAGATTAACCATAGTCATTTATATTTATTTGTTAAAAAAACAAATTTGAGTGTTTGAATGAATCTAATAGTTGTAAAATATAATAAAAAGTTTTAGCAAGGAAAAGAAAACATTTTTAGCAGCATTTTAAATCGCCTAAACCTTATACAGCCTGTTTAAATCCTGATACAGCTTTGTTACAATGCCAATTAGGTAATAGACTCTATTAATTTTCTTGATTAATTCTCTTCCTTAAACCAATATAGGGTAAAGAATGTCATCTGGATTTGTAAATAAGTAATAAGATCTCAAAGATAGGGTTATTAAGATGATTAAAAATTTATTTTTATTTTGTAATTCACACTCTGACCAGGGCTTTAATGAACACACAAATCATAAATAACTAACTTTAATTAATTGAGGTACTGTAAATAAATAAGAATGCATTAATTGTGAAAACTTTTCTTAATTCCATAACTATCATTTTATTAACAAACTTTAGGATTAGCTATAAAACTAAGAACAATATCTTTAAGATGATAAGTAATAAAGTAGTAAATACACAACCCACTCAAGACAGTTACTGCTACCATACTGATGTTTACTGACTAAACAACTGTGGTGATTCCAGCAATTGTAATAAATATTACATAGGCCAAACCAGAAGAAGTTTCAAAATTCGTTTCAAAGAACATTTTTACAGGCCTTAATATTACAAAACAAAACTACAATGAAATAAAGTTTGCATATCATCGTTGTTAGTATTGTTCTTTTATTGTTCTTTCTTAAGTAAAAAAATAACTAGTAAAAAATAAGTTTAATAAGAATAATTACTAAAATATTAAATTAAGTTTTCTTTTTAGAGATTAATTTTCATAATTTAATTATTTTTCTTCCCTTTTAACGGCACTTGAAATTCTTATTAACATACAGTTTTGTATACTGTTTTGAAACAATTAAAACCCCCTTTTCCTGCATTTCTTGGCCGCAAAGTCGTTTATTATATCCTCTAAATCAAGTCTGCGCAAAATGTCATTTTCAATACTCAAGTATACTTAAAAAAATTCAGTTGTTCCTGCTTGATTGTGCTCCTTAAATAACTTTTTTCTAGTTTTAATTTGGAAAATTTTCTTTCTGCCGATGCATTTGATACCATCATGCATAAGAATATTCTTAAAATAATTTCAATATTGGGGAAAGCTGTGAAAAGTCCATTATCATGCAAATATTTGTATGTCGTCTTCTTGTTGAGTTTGCGTGTTGATGTCACTGGTGCATTTAATTCATCTTCATCGTGGACTCTTCCAAAGTCATTCTTCTATTTATAAACTTGTCCTGGTCGTACTGCAGGTATTGGGTCGTCGGCGTACATTTCTTCCTGACTGGCTGGCATCTTCCAGGTTGAACAGTTGTGTTCCAGATTCGGGATCGTTTTTTTCATCCTCACAGCCAGTTTTCAAGAGTAGTTTTTCCAAGTCTTTGTCGTCTTGCAAAAAGCATTTTAGATGTACGCACTCTTCATATAGTTCATTGCTACTTATATCATGTTGATATTTTTCTGCCAGAGCGCTACAAGCTGCTTCCAAATCATTTTCCTTCAAAGTAATGATGTCTTCTAGAAACCCGAACCTCTTCGCTACGACGTCATATTTTGATGACCTTTCCCTGAGGTTTATGATAATGGCATCAATGATTGGTAAGAAAACTTCTATTTTAAGCTTATCCTTTTCTGAATGCACTGATTCTTGGTTTAAAGGGTTATCAAAAAATACAATCTTCAAACAGCGTTTTTTCTCACAATCTTCGAATTTACAACCTATCTGTCTCTTTTCTTGGTGATGAAGTTTGTTAAATGAGCTTAGTAGTGTCACTGAGGTTGCAAGAGTCAAAGTGGGCTTTTGCAATATTTTATTTATTTTTTTTACAGGCAAAAAACCTGGGTGGTTATCCTCACCTGGATAACGAAGAGCATTCGCATAATGCTCATACGATCACTCACAGGTATAAAATTAAACTTTTAATTTACACACACTACAGACACTGCACTATAAAATAACAACGATAACAGCAATAATTACACAATAACAACTTGTCTCAGCGCTGTAAAGGACCCTGTTACTTAACAATGAATACAACTCTAATTAAAATAACAAGTAATAAATCTAAATACGGTATTTAATAATCAAACACGACGTTTCGGGAATACAAATCAATTCCCGTTCTCAAGTGACTAAAACTAACGGTACATAAACCTAAGCAACTAGGCCTATGTAAGGGTGAACAAAGTAAAACTACAAATTATTACTAACCTTAAATATCTACATGATGGATGTCAGAGCTAAGACTGAGAAGTCAAACACACCAACCACAGACACAACACAATTCATACACTAAGCACACGCAATTGATGGCAAGCGTCTAGTTTACTAGCTAGAGAGAAACTGACAACTGGCCAGAGTGTTCAGGCGTGGCCAACAGGAAGGGGTAGTTTACTATTGTTTCACATATATCAAGTATTTCGCACGGGAACGGGTTATAACACCACGTGGTGATTCTACTGGTAAAAGTTCAGCATTTTTATTAGTCGGTAACATTTCTGTTTTATTATTAATATGGTTATTATAATCAAGTTTTAGTTCTTTTTTTAATAATGGAAGCCATAATGGCCTAACTTCAATGCTTGTTTGGCTGATAGGGTTGTCCGCTAATTTTATATATGAGGCTTCAATTATTTTACGTTTGTAAAGATTACTTTCCCAGTGTATGATTTTTGCCTCTTCCCAATTGAATTTGTGATTTTCGGACCATATATGTTCTGCAATTTTCGATTTATCGACTAGGCCTAACCGTACATTATTTTTGTGCTCTTTTATTCTAATGCTTAAAGGTCTTTTTGTCTCGCCAATATATTACCTATCACATTTAATACTGTAAATACAGTTTTTAGAATCCTGTGTGCCATTTTTAGGTTTAGTTTGGACGAGATGTTGTCTAAAAGTGTTTTTTGTTTTAAAAGCAGTACAAATTCTATATTTTCTGGCTACGCGCCTAACATTTTCCGATAATCCCGGCACATATGGGATTGTCATGTACGCTAGAGGTTTATTCTCATCTTTGGATACTTTCTTTTTGTTATTTTTCGCTCTTTTACATTTAGAAATAATGGACTGAGGATATCCGTTAGAACTTAACACTTTGCACGCTGAATATAAAATATACTATTTCAGTATTGTGTGTTATTTAGTTAAAAAAAAACAAATGTTAAATTGTCTAAAGTTCTATTTGAATTTGAATTCTAAGATCTACAAGGAAATGAAAAATAAATAAAACATACCTTTTTGAATGTTTTTTTATTTTTACAGCAGATTAAAATGTTTTCTGAGTATGATATAATTCAAAACATTCATCAGGGAGCAAAGTTGAATTGGATACACAAGTTTTACAAAAATAAATGGTCTCTTTTCGGAGACCTTTCTTTAGGCAGACAAGGCATCTTGTGCCCCTAGTTTTCTTGGCCATGAAATGTCGTCCTTCTAATCGTTCTTCAGCAGGTCGGTCCTTGAGGTTTTCGTCCCCGTTTCCTCTTCCTCTGCTTTGCAAATCTTTCTGCAACAAGGTCCTGTACCAACCTGTCCCTAAATTCTTCATGAGTTTTTGGTTTCTTATTATATTGCTTTTGTATATTTTGATATAGCAAGTAAGAATTTACAACAGTGACTCCCAGCAACAAAAAAAAACATTTTTCTGTACCATTTCTTAGTGCGTTGTTACTCTGGAATGAGGTTTTGAGATATCCCGTAATACGCGCTAGCGCACTCCCCGTAATATCGTTGGTTGCTATGACAACCGAACTTTGAGCGATAACGAGCAATGTTGTGCAACCAGTAAATCAAGTAGGCAGGCCTACAGCAAAAACAACATCGCCATGCACTCGTACGGCAGTTTGACGAACTAGATTACTCAATAGAAATAAAAAATTGATTATACGAGATTTCCCGTAATACGCGTGATGCGACCTTTTGACCATACGAGAAATCACGTAATACGCGTGCAAAGGGTTAAATCCTGCTCAATGCGGGCAAGTTCACTGATTAAACTATTATTATCAGAACAAATTTTATAGGCTGTATCAAGTAAGGAATGAACTATTCCTTATTTGACGGAATTAGGATGATTTGAGTCATAGTTTAAGTAACGACCGGTGTGTGTATTCTTTCTATAGACTGATGTTTTTAGGACATCAGTATCTCTCTCAACACACACATCCAGAAAAGCTAATTTATTATTTGCTTTGTTTTCCATGGTTAGGGATATGGAATCAGAAGCGTTGTTAATGGAAGCAAAAAAGTTTTCTAATTTATTACAACCATGAGGCCGTACAACAAATGTATCGTCCACATATCTGAGCCATACTTTCGGTTTGAATTCGGAAGAATCTTTAATTTTCTTCTCAAATTCTTCCACAAAAATATTGGCAAAAATAGGACTGAGTGGACTACCCGTTGCCATACCGTCATCTTGGCGATATATTTTATTATTAACTTGAAAGTAATTTAACTCCGTACATAATTTAAGGAGTTCCATGATGGCAACAACTGGCAGGTTAGTTCTTTGTTTTAAGTTGTTGTCTTTTAAAAGTCTACTTTCAATTATATTAAGAGTTTCTTGTACGGGTACATTAGTGAATAGACTTTCAACATCAAAACTAACTTGCCTATCTTCCTCTTTTTAGTTTAATATCTTTGCATAATTCGACGAAATGTTTAGAGTTTTTCACAAAAGAGTCATTGTTTCCTGCTAGTGGTTTAATTATGCGCAGAAGGTATTTAGATAATTTCCTACATGGGGAACCACGGGAACTGACAATAGGCCTAAGAGGGACGTTAGGTTTATGTATTTTAGGTAGGCCATACATATGGGGGAGTTTAGAGTAATGTGGTGTTAGTGAAGAACGAAATTTATCGCTGAAATAAGACTTGAACTTTCTGAGTGTGCTAGCAACTTTATTTTCGAAACTAGTTGTGGGGTCTTTAATAAGTAAGGTGTTTAACACATTACCAGTGTTTAATGTTTCAATAATTTTATTTTCATAGATGTCCGCATCCAGAACTACAGTGGCATTACCTTTATCCGCGGGTAGGATTTTGACAGATTCACCACGTTTTAATTTAGACATGGCCTTTAGTTCATCATTATTTATATTGGTTTTAGGAATTTTAGTTTTTTTTTTCAGTACAATGCTGGCCTCGCATCTGAATTGTTTCACCTGTTCCGGTGACAACCTAGGAACAGCCGATTCAATTCCAGTCATGAAATCCAACAAACCTACTCTTTTGGGCATAATAGAAAAATTTAGACCTTTGGATAAGATATCATTTTCTTGTTTACTAAGGGGTCTAGAAGAAAGATTAAACACAGGATTTAAAGCATCATCAATCTCTTTTAATGAATTTTGCACAGCAGTTTTAGTTTCTGAGTTTTTAGATTTTAGATGAGAAAATTTATTTATTTGTTTGGCTTTAGTGTGCTCCAATTCTTTGTTAAATTTGTTTTTGATGTTCTTGTAAATTTTGTCAAAATCTGAATTTAGTTGAGGTGACAGTTCTTGGATAGATTTCGAAATTTTTTCTGTGATATTGAACTTTTCAAAGCGATGGAATCTTATGCGTTCCGTAATCAGATGTTTACTAGTGGCTAACATTATTTTACTGGCTTTTTTACTATTAAAAGGGGATTTAACAATCAAACCGGTAGGTATTATATTTTCATTTTTACATTTAATTAAAAAGGTTAGATGATTGATATGTTTAGCTAATTTTATATGAAGTTTTTCTAGAAGACGGATTTTTTTATTAGTTCCGGGTCCGTACCGTGAATCTATTCTCTGTTTGAAGTTATTGTTTGTTAATGATGGATGTTGAATTTTATTATAATTACTTATTCGGACATTTGCCATCATTTGTGTGTTAAATAATCAAACACTACGTTTCGGGAATACAAATCAATTCCCGTTCTCAAGTGACTAAAACTAATGGTACATAAACCTAGGCAACTAGGCCTATGTATGGGTGAACAAAGTAAAACTACAAATTATTACTTACCTTAAATATCTACATTATGGATCTCAGAGCTAAGACTGAGAAGTCAAACACACCAACCACAGACACAACACAAATTCATACACTAAGCACACGCAATTGATGGCAAGTGTCCGAATAAGTAATTATAATAAAATTCAACATCCATCATTAACAAACAATAACTTCAAACAGAGAACGGTATTTAAGTTACGAAAGTAAATGTATATTATTTTCAAATGTTTCCAATTACATTTAACCGATGGAGGAATGCTAACACCATATTAACTCGTTGTAACATGTGATTTGTGAGGATTGTTGGGATTGCGTGACCTTGGCGAAAACACCCAAGGTAAGGCGAAATCGTTCGGGCGACGAGGTGTTCGGGCGTCATGAACTTTGTTTGATTACCGGTCATAAATGAAATCTTTACATTGAACCACAGCACTTATTTATATTACATCTTTGAAAAATAGTTAAGGCGTCCAGGAATATTAACAAATACAAAATTATACAACAGCGCATGGGTTATTTTTAACTGTATAAAATTAATTGCCACTCTGAGTTTTCTAGGAAATCATTTTGTGTGGTTCACATTAAGATGTAATAAGCCTTCGGTACATGTTTAAATAATTTTTGACAAAATTAAATTTAAAGAAAACCGCCCTACGCAGGGCGAGGCCCCTTCGGGTTCCCTTGCGGCAATAGGTAAATTCGGCTTTGTGTACCAAGCTAGTTGTTATTTAAGTCTTTCCTCCATCTAACCATAGCTTGGGGTCATTGAATGCTGATTACCTAATTTAGGCTATAATTACATGATTGGTTGACACTGTGTCAATGATTTAAAAAATACAATAAGTGAATTCATTTTGTTTGATACTCATATCTCTAAAAAAAGTTTAAAAACTGCAACAAACTAAGAGAGTCTAACTAAATAAGTAGACTCAAGCTTATAGTTTATTTTGACAACAGAATTAATTACCTGCTTCACATTTATCTCCGACAAAACCTGGTGGACACGCAAAGGTTGAACCATTTTTGCAGCCTCCATTAGAAGTAAATGTTACATTAGAATCTAGCTGTAAGTTTTTGAGGCACCATCTTGAATCTATACTCACAAAACATGACCATAAAACCATTTAGCAGCTTATTTCAAATGCAAGCATAACACTTACTAGACCATCAGGGAGGACATAGATGAAGGGCCACATACATAAAACGCTTTAAAACTGTATACATAATAAGTCATAATAAAAATATGTTATACAAATTTAATATAAATGATTGTATGATCTCTTACCTTCATATCCATTATCCCAGTATACATCAAAAGTAATGTCTTTGTTTCTTCAAGAAGCTTTGGCTTTAAGTTCTTCTAAGCTCAAAACAGCAACATCACGTCCTTCAATAATTTTATAATTTTAATAAATAGGCTATATATCTAATTAGATTCATAATCATATAAATATATACAGGGTGATTCAGTAAAGCGTAGCGGGCTATGCAGATTCAGATTCTACATGCAAAAAAGTCCAAAATATAGTATAACATTTTTGATTTCGGCTTAGTTTAGCCATAATCCGCCATTTTGTTTTTTACAAAAACTCACTGTAACTCTAAAAATAGATAAGATATCGAGTTCAAATTTGGAATAAGCATTTTATAATGTTACGATTAACAAGTGTACCAAACACAAATAATTTATTTTTGTAATTTTCAAAATGGCGGTCGTTACAAATTTTTAACGTGGAATATCTTGAAAACCGTTAAATTTACAACAAATTTTAATTTTTTAACAACAGACACAATGTGTTTTTTTTTAGTTTCAGTAGGTTAAAGCTGCGACATCTTCATCGACGTTGACTAAATCTTCATACGAGATGGCAGGATCAGTAATGAGGTCCTCCCACCCGTCAACTGAAGGCACCGCTTCCGCTACAATGTCAATAACATTTTCTGTGTCGTCCTCTTTTTTGATAAAACCATCTTTTTTTAAACAGTTCTTGATCGTTTCGTGTGTTACTTGGTCCCAAGTTTGCTTACACATTCTTGAGGCTTGAAGAATGTCTAACTTCATTTTAAGGGCATCGCAATCTTCCGTCAAGATGTTCTCAACCAATAAATGTCTGTAAAAGTGATTTTTAAGATACCCTGGGTCCATAGGCTGGAAAACCAAAGTCATGTTGGCAGGGAAAAAAAATTACTTTCACATTTTCCATTAGTGGGATCGTGTTGTGTGCTGTACAATTGTCAATGAACAAGATCACTTTTAGTTTTTCTTTCTTAAACTTTTTGTCCAACTTCAATAGCCACTTCTCTAAAAGATTACTGGTCATCCAAGCTTTTGCACTGTTGACATACTATACTGGTTTCGATCTTATGTTTTTAAAACAACGTGGATTAGCCGACTTGCCAATCATCAATAAAGGCAGCTTTTCTGATCCGTCCATGTTTGCGCCCACCAGCAGCGTGACTCTCTCTTATCAGGGGTATTTTGTCAGGGGTGCATTTAAAAAAAAAAGACCCGTTTCATCAGCATTAAAGATGTTTTTTTCGTCCCTGTCCTGGATCATCTCCTCCAAATGTTTTTTCCATTGGTTGGCTTCCTGCTGATTAACGGCCCCACTTTCACCGCAAATGGATTTGAACGTAATTTTGTTGCGCTTTGAAGCCTTCAGTCGCAAATTGTTCTGCTTTGCTCCTTACAAGAGGACCACTCGCAGGAATCTTCTTATCTCTTGTTTGCTTGAACCTTTTCAAAACGCAACTGTCCAATTGAGGGTTTTCCAGTTCCCTTAACCTTTAAGTGGGTGGACAACGTGTTAGTAGGAATTCCAAATTCCTTGGCAATCTCGGATTTTTTCTTCATCCCCTTTTCTACTTATTTATCGCCGCTATTTTCTCCGCTAATGTCAACGTTTTGTAGGAAATCCGAGGTTTTGATAAGGACATCTTCGATCTGTGCAAACACTTTAAAACGTTTGGCAAAACCTAACTTAGCCCACAAGTGCAAACAAACAACTCACAATACTGCAGCACACAGTGACAGCACGCACTACCAGACAGGTGTAAGGGATGACACTTTTATTAGTTATGAGAAGTGGAGCGTTGCAAAACAATAGAAGGGTGGGAGGAGTTGGGCAATGACCTCGAACAAGTGCGAGCCGCAGACGTGGGTCCCGTCGGCCAAAATGTCCAGTAGGGCGGGGGAAGGGGTGCGACGACCTTGAAGCTATACGGCCTGCGCTAAAGGGCTGGCGAGGGATTTTGACCGCATTCCGATGATACAAAGTCGTTTTTTGGGAATTGCTGACCCGACGGTTTGACTTTCAATCGTCTTTTTTCGCGTAGAAATTTCGAATTAACCAAGATTATTTAGCATTTATTGTATATGAAATGCTAGGGACCAGGAGAAATATTCGAATTAAAGAAAATTTTGAATTATAGAAGTTCTAATTAGCCATCTTACACTGTATATCAAAATTATAAAATGAGATCTACCTTGTTATTTGAGAAAAAAATTCCACTCAACTGAATATCATCTGACTTGGTGTGTGGATATTCCAAGATAACCAAACAGCTGTTCCAATTTTGACATTATAGCGGGAGTTTTAAATATGTCCAATCTATCCCCATGTCCAATATATCCACAGTCTCCCCTACAAACAACTTAAATGCAATCAATATAATTAAAGTAGGTCTATTACTTTACTCTTTGTTAAAATGTATATAAAAATTATAATGTACCAAATCCCATCATATGAATTATCCTTGTATAATCCATGTTCCAATTATATAAAAAAACACAACCTAGCCAAGTGTAACCCAATATCACATAGCCTAGATATGATAAAGACAGTAATTCACTTTCCATTATAAATAAACAAACCAAATAAACTATTAAATATATTCAAGAATCATAGGCAACTTTTAAATGTATCACAAACAACAACAAATCTTAGAAAATTCACTAATGAAAGAAAAAGCCTAAAGTTCAATCGGCCAAAGTTACCAAAGCCAACACCTGTAATAATTCACAACATAAAGTTAATAACTAATTACCAAATCAGAAAATACAGTACACGTTATTTATTTATTAATTATATCACTTCATTAAAAATCCAAGTAAATTGAAGACGTATGTACCTAGTCAAAAAAAAATAACTGACAATCTGTTAAGTACACTATTATCACAATGAAATACAAGAGTAAGAAGAAAGACTAGTTGCTGGATATAAAAGTCAAAGTAAGCAAAATTAAACACCCAAATGTATACCATGTATTTCAAAATCAAGAAATAAAATTTAAGAAATAGTCCATAGTCATTAGTTTACTATAAATTGTTATTATTACAAATATTATAGTAAAATATAGCATAGTATATGATTCCATAATTATGATTTATATGATTTATAATTCCGGTAAATATAGGAGATATTTTAAATAAATAAATTTTGAGCGTCAGATGCAAAAGCAAATTTAAACAAAGAATCAATTAACAAATAAATATGCACATTAAATATGCAAGTTATCAAATTATGTATTCAAATATAGTAAACGCAACCACTTGCCGTGTAATTTCATTCATAAATATACAACAAACCGATGGAATGTGTGACGTCAGCGACTCATGTGACCGACGAAAGCCAATGAGAGATTGTCTGGTACCACAATGCAATGGGAACTGCATTCGAAAGTGAACTGCTAGAAATTTGAAGAAAAAGGACGCCAGCAGTAGGAGTAAAGTGAATCAGGAAGCGTCGGTATGTGAAGAACCATTTTTGATGAAAGTAATGCCGTTAAAATACTAAATTAAACAAGTGATTATAAAAGTGAATTCAGTGTTATTAAGCAGATATAAAGTGCTACATTCTGATAAGTATTAGTTATAAACTCAAACTGTTACAAACAATTCATAAAACTTAATAAATCATTTTCAATTTTACTTCACTTAAAAAGGATGCTAACCTATAATTTCTAATTTTCTATTTATCATTTCAATATTGCAAACTCATTATACAGAGGTAATCATAGCCCCGAGATCAATAGCAATTATTAAACAAATATAGTAAACTTTAAAGAAATAGATATCTTTTTAAAATTAACTCAGTGCTGAATTAACTGAGCTAGACCAGTGGTAAAATATAAACTTGTTACAAAGACTATTAAAGAAAATAAAGCCGTTTTATGTTTATTAATGAATAAACTTAATTATTGTTTTAATCTAATTGATTTGTGTTAAATTATTTCTTGGAATAGGCCTAAGGATATATAATTGAGCCTGTACCGAGTAGGGTTAAATTGTATTAACTTGAGTGATATAAGATAGTTTTTAAATTAATAAATTGTTATTCAAAACTAAGTTTACTAAAGTTTTATCATATTTCATAAAATATAGTGTGTAATAAAAAATACAGTATACACAAAAAAGAACACACATTTTACTCATGTGGTATTTTTACTGGTTCAAATCAATGTAAAGTTAAATTAATTGTATAAATTTAATTATAAACGAGTAGGTAACAAAATTGAATTGATTACTAAAATTTGATTTCTAAAACATATTTAGAAACAGTTTCAGCAAAAAATATTTTGAATTTACCTAGACCGTTACAACTTGATATTCTTTCAATAGTAAATACATCGTTTGAGATTGGCGTTAAAACTAAACTAATATTGCTTCTTTTCAACTGTTCTGGTAAAGGTGAAGTGAGATGTAAAACTACCCAGCTTTTCTGAAAAAATAAGAGCATAATGAATAAAACTTGTACTAAGTCTAAATAATGTTATAATTGTTGAACAACTAAATAATAAATGCATTAAATATAAATAATAATTGATTCAGCCTCATTAAATTTTGTTTTTAAGACTGATTAGATCTTTATCTACTGCCAGAAGGGTAGTATCATCAGCATACAATACAGAGGATAAATTATGAGAATTTAGAATGTTCGGCAGATCATTTATAGAAATTAGGAATAAAAATGGCTCTAATGTTAAACCCTGAAGTACACCAAAAGTCATTTCTCTAACACTAGAAATATCATCAATCCAAAGATACAAACTGTTTTCTATTTATAAAATATGAATTCATTAATTTTAGAGAGTTATCATTTAGCCCATATATTTTCAATTGCTTCAGAATGTGCCCAAACTGCACGCTGTCAAAAGCTTTGCTCAAATCACAAAGTACCAAAGCAATTTTTGATTTATTCTCAAATCCTTCCAGCACTT
>JAGFPH010004140.1:39212-56326 GCA_018207615.1 Philaenus spumarius
GTTCAACTTTGTCCAAATCAACCTCTGTTGTGATGAAGTGGTGTAAAATTGTTGAAAACTCATCTGCGTTAACACCTCCATCACTTTCGTCCCAGAGATAACAAAAACTTTCATGAGACTTTAAATTGTTTACAGTAAAATTGTGAACTTTCACTTTTCTCCTGTAGTACAATGCTGATGCTTGCAAAGAAGGGCATAACAAAACTGCTTGGACATCCATTGTAAAAACGGCCGTTTTATCGTTACTTTGTTCTTTATCCGTAGTCTTTTCTTCTCTTGCTTTGTTCTTTCTTGATATATGCACATTATACTCTTCCTCACTTACATTACCTTGTTGGTGAGCGCAACATATATCGCACTGATCTTTCTTGGGAGTGAACAGCCCTAAGTTACAGTTCTCAAAAACTTCATGAAATGTGAAGGTAGATGCAATTAATTTCTCATTTCCCATAGATTGACAGTATGACTTTTACTGCCTGAAAAGTTGTGCTTTTGACTGCCAGCAAGGTTCTAGATAAAGTTTTTGTGTATCCTTTCGGCAATAATGGGACTCTAATTTGGGAAGACTGTCTAAGAAATCTTTGATCAATTTTCGTATACTGCTATCTCTCTTTTCCTTTCTACCTTTTGCTGTATTTTCGGTATCTATGACTTCACCATCCTGTGTATTTGTGTCATCCTCTTCAGTTTGGTTATTTTCATTTTTTTTATCATTCTGCAGGGCCCAATTTCTAATCATCCATTCACCTACTCCAAGTGAGTTCAGAAACATTTTCTTACATACACGAATTCTGTCTGTGTTTTCTTGTGGTTTAAGGTAATACTGTAATGTACTTTGTCTTCTAGATTGTGTACCAGGTACTGTTCTTTGTTAAACATCCTTTCTATCAACTAGGTGATCCACTTCAATTTTTCTTTGACTCCAGTCCAAGCCCCAAAAATGATCGAAAACTTGTTGCCTCCTTTCTTCTGTCATTTGATAACATTTGAATTTGTTTTTTTTTTAGTTTTTTGGCATGAGCACCGGGCTTTTATATTTCTTTTCGGTTTCTTCACGTCAAAAACTACTTTACCTTCTTCATTTGTTCTCCGTTCCTCATAATCTTCCCCTTTCATTCTTTTAATTTTATTGCTTATAGCGGTCCAGTTTTCCTTTTCAGCTCTTCCTCGTTTGGCACGTTTTTTCTTATTTTGTACCTCTCTACTGTGATTTGCATCATCACAACTTTCATCAGTACTGCTCTTATTTAAAGGTTCATAGTTGCTGTCATTGTTGCAAAAAACTTCGTCTTCATTCTCAAGCGCAACATGTAACTCATCATTATTTAACAAATCATTGTCTAATGAATTGGGGATTAGTGGGTAATTTTTAGGTTCAATAACAAGTAATGATCTACCATCTAAGAAATTATCTGGATCAAAATCAATATTACTATCTAACAAGAATGAGTTGCTTTCTGTTAGAGGCAATGAAATGTCACGTTCTTCTACTTCAATGGTTTGAAGGCTATAGTTATGGTCGTTAAGTGTCTGGGTTTGAATGTCATATACACAGTCTCCATTAATGTCTATAATACTACTAATGTTTTCATCTTCAAGCTGGAAGATCCCTGGTTGTATGTGTGTTACTGCGTTCGAGGTACATTCTTTGCTTGAAAAAGACAGTTGAGTATGAGGCAAAAATATTCAGATACAACATTTCTACCACATATTTGTTTTAGTCCTAGCAGACAATTTCCATTGCAAAACCATAGTTACTACATTTTCTAAAATCTGCACTTTTAAAAACTGTAATCTTCCATTTCTAATGTATAATAGTTTGTACTATTATTATTATACGGATTTAACTAAAATGTGTACTAAAAAGGGAGCAGGAGTTTCCCCTCTAAAATGTTTAAGCTTAAACTACGACTCAAACTCACCTGATGTGTTAAGTTCTGCCTCTTGTAGAATGTTATTGAGTTCCAAGACAATAACGCTGCTGTTTGTTAGCGATAAGATAGCGGCACTGTTACGACTGAAGTCGTTATATTCCGGAGGACCAAAGTAAAATAAATATCAGTTATTGAAAATATTACAAATAATGTGTCACCATAGCTAAATTAATGTCTGTAATTATTGTACTCACTCTTGTTGTTGTGAAGACGCTTCTTGTGGGAAAATGAAGATCCACGTGGTGGTGTACTCCGCGAGTTGGCCAACTAGTGCAATTAATAATTAAAGTACACTCACTTATAACTATGATGACACTTACAGAAAGAAAACAATTAAACTGAAATATAACTAAAATGTCAAACTTGACAATAACAGTAAATAAAACTAGTTGCGGTACGAACATAAAATATTCTTCTTAAAATGCGTATAGCGAGCGTAGCGATTATTTTATTATGGTAATGGTCAAAGGTGGGTTTACCTAGTTCGAAGTATGAATACTCAACAGCTGCTGTCTTCATGCTGCACACTCCATGGTTGTAACTGCACTACATCTTTTGAACCGCATTCTTTTCCTGAGGATACAAGTGATAGAATTAGGAAAATAACATTATAACACAATGTATATTTATACAAACCTTTATCTGAACTAATTCCCTTGTAAAGTTTAAATACTACAATACTTTGTAGTCATACTAAGAACCTGATTTTATATTACTGTATTAGCAAACAAACATTAGGTCTATGCAGTTTTAACTGCATGATAATTGGTTTATTGAGTATAACAGGAATATTCTCTGAGAAACCCAGCTAAAAGGGGTAAGTAGGATACTAGGAGATTTTTGGGTGCAATGTGTTTGACCGCTATACACATTTTTTTATTTTTAAATAACCTTTTCCTACTAACCTTTGTTAAGTTCTGCATCTTGTTCAATTAAACTTCCAGGGGATTTTAGGATTGTTATGCTTTCATTTCTAGGCTGCAAACCCCATGGTTCTAATTGCACACTTCCTTTTAAACCGCTTTCCTGGCCTAAAAACGTACAGTATTTAAAAAAAAAACAATGTTACACCACAATAACAATATACACAACACAATACAAACACATATACTTACCCACATTGAGAAATCCTAGTGTTACAGTACAGTAATATTCTTGTCAATGTCCTAGTTTTTAGTGTTTGATACAGCAAATTTATTTTTGTTTTAATATACAATTTTAATTAATAGATGTATCCAAGTTAAAAAAATGACTTGTCATGTAACGTGTTGCTCCTTTGCGAGCCGTTTACAAAACTAAATTTATTAATAATAAAAAAAAATAAATAAAATGAAATTTTGACAAGTTTTCTGTAAGTTGTATTTATAAAAAAAATAACCTTCTTCTATGTAACAATTACTTATGCTTTCATATCTTCAATTTATATAACTTACTGTATTTATTAATTACCTTCTTAGTTTATTAAATCATCATTCCCTTAACCACAACAAAAACAATCAAACATAACCCCAAAATTGAAAATAGGTTATAGCATCGTCACATATGTTTGCTTTAACATCTGTGCGTACAGTTGGTAACTACGCGGCGACTGGTCCTAGAAGCACGGAATCTGTGTTCTACACACAGAGACCCCGCCTCCAGGATTTGCCGCTGCGGCCCCCAACTGACGCCATTTTGTTTCACCTTAAAGTTACACTGACTTAACTTTTTTTATTAGGTTCATATTTACCATGAAGTACTTTACCAGAAAGGGAAAGGACTCAAATCCACGAAACATAATAGTTGACATTTTAAATTTACTCCTCCATAACTAAAATCATTAAATTTACAAGACAAGAATAAAAATCTTGGCAAACCATACTTTAAAATTTAAATGATCATACATTCACCCATCCAACAAATCTTAAGTCTAACATACAAAATTTTATATCCTATTCCTAATTTTCATGAGTGCAGACTCTCTCTTTATTATTACTTATTTAAATTTATCTACTTACGTACGTTTTTTGATTTTATAGTGCGCTCTTAAAAAACTTACAAAACAAAGAATGAATTTACGTTAATTATGTTTATTATTTCAAGAAATTTTTTTAAAAAAGGTATATAGTTCGTTGAAGTCTAGCCTCGTTTTTTTCACTGAATTTATTTCTTATAGATATGCAGACATAGTTCACCCCGCAAACACTTGTTCATTTTATACAAGTCACCAACGCTTGTCGGCCATTACCATGTTATGTTGAACCACGCACGATTTTTGGGAAACCAAAATGTTGGAAAATGTTTTGGCTTAATGCCTTAATGGTGTTAAAAGTTGTGGCTTCTCTGACAGGGCATAGCCAGGTGAACTTAGAGAACTGGTCCACTGCGACCAGTATCATGGTATTGCCTGTCGCAGTACGTGGTAGTTTACCGGCGTAGTCAATGTGGATTTTCTCCATAGGACAGGTTGGGACTAGTGACGAAAAATAGCCTAATTTGCTATTTTGAGCGGGCTTGCTCACAGCATTTGTATCACAACTGCGAACCTTGCGGGTGACATCTTGTGAGAGTGAAGGCCAGAAGAAAAATTCACTCACTTTAAATTTGGTCTTGAAAATACCTAAATGACCTCCTACTGGGGAGTCGTGATAATAATTGATAACCAGGTCTACTAATGATCGGGGAACACAACTTTGTGATTCTTAAGGCAAAGGGCCCCTTTGTTTAGACAATAACGACTAGAAGTTGCAAATGCTTCTAGATCGGAGATTATTGGATTTAGAATTTCATCAGTACACTTTTTACGTATTTTTTTATATAGGGGAGACCGGGGCTAGTTGGCATAGATTTTGGTTTTTGAATTTTCAAATTTTTTTGAAGATTCATAAAGAGATTCTGGTAAATGCTGCTGTGAACCAAACATTTTGTCTACAAAACCCACTAGGACCAATTAATTTTTAAAAATATTCAAGGGCCTCTTTAGCTATTTTCCCGAAGGCTTTTGTGTGTGCCAACTAACCCCTGATATGGGGTTAGTTGGCATACACTTTGGGGTAAGTTGGCATAGGTTAGGGTAAGTTGACAAAACATAGTTAAAACTTCAAGAGAAACATAGTTATTTTATTTACGAAACAGAAAATTCTAATTAAACATCAAACAGTGAACACATGTAGATATTAAGAGATTACAAAGTTTCTTAAAGTTTCATATCCACAAGAAATGTTGGTTTATCGCTAATCTGTACAGGGGGTTTGAGTTTTTTTACAATTTTTTCTTTTTTGTACCATATTGCATCTTCTACTTCTGGCCATGTCCAATATTTGTGGTCTTTCTCCATAGTGGCGATGAGGTACTCATCGCATTCGATTTCCACTATTTTCCCTGGATAATTGCGGGCTCCGTACTTGACCATAACATAATCGTTAACAAGATATCCACCAACGTCTTGACTTCCTTCAGCATCATTCGAAGAATGAGCTAGGCCTAATCTATCTGAACTCTTATTGCAATGTTTCACAGGTGCTCCTGGACTTTTAGGCTCGTCACATTCAAAATCAGTAAAATCTTCTGGTGGCCATGTTAAACTCTTGTCGCTTTCAGCAAAACTTATATCGCCATCAGACAGGTCATCACTGGAATCAGTCCAAGTACATCGCCGTGGAGGTTTTTTCTTAGGCTTTTTTACTTTTTTGGTCTTTTTTGGGGCTGCGTTGATCCTTCGCTTGGCTTTTTTATTTGCAACTTTATTTCTGTTGGGAGTATCCGTTAAAATTGTTGTGTGAAGTCTTTTTCTTCCGCGGTTACTCTCCTTACGTGGACCTGCCTTGGGGAAAGGACGTATGTCCTCCGGGGTTGGTTGTCGAGAAGATTTTGGTGTTGAAATGGTTTCAGTTTCAATTGGTAATTCCGAATCAAGAAAAGAATCAACTTCAGCCTCAGCTTCAACTGTCACATCAGACTGTGGAAGGGGTCGATCAGTAACAAACGCTGGTAGATAATCACTCTCTGAAAAGATGTCTCGGTTAAATGGAAATATTCCACTCACTCGGAATCCTGAAGTGATGTTTTTTGGGGTCATTGCTGATTCAAAAGCAATTCTGGAAATACCTGGAATGTCATATATTGATATAGTTCTGCCTGGATTGTTAGTTATCCATGCGTCACAAGCGCTGTTAAGAAATTTTTTTAAAGGCCCAAAAACGCTCCTATCGAGAGGTTGTAATTTGTGACTGCAGTGAGGCGGAAAGGAGAGGACCGTCACCCCATTATCTTTGAAAAGGTCTATAGCTTCAATGGATAGGTGAGAGTCATGATTGTCGAGTAGGAGCAATACTCGTCGTTCCTTAGAGCATCGAGAAAAATGAATGAAATGTTTTGCAAATTTGATGAAATTATTTTCAGTCATCCACCCCGACTTGTTTGCATCGCCGCCCGATCCATTTGGTGCATTGTCTACAAAACGATCCTTGTATTTAACTCGTGGAAAAACGAAAAATGGTGGAATGTAATTACCTCCCGCTGACACATAAGCAGCCATTGTAACTAGGCAGCCTCTTTCTGCAGAGGTAATGCGTCCTATCTGCTTAAACCCTTTCCTCGCAACAACCCTATTCGGTTTTTGAACAGTTGTTATACCCGTTTCGTCCATGTTAAAGATGTCATGAGCCTGAAATCCGTGTCTACTCAAAACTGTATGGAGAAGATCAAAGAATTTGCCTACATTTGTTGCGTTGAAGCTGGTGGCTCTGGCTAAGCTTGTGGCTTCAGGTGCACGAAGCGATAAAGCATGGTGTCTGCTTAAGAAATGGCTAAACCAATCAGGTCCTGCCATCTCATTAGCTTCCCAGGACTGAGGCATGTTCACGTCATTCCGTTTTGCATACTGGTAAGCAAATTTACGAACTTCTTTTGGTGAGAGTCCGTAGTAAATATCTGCGGCTTTCTTCAAATATTCAGACAGGAGAAATTCTTGCTCTAGGGTGAACACCTGCAACAAAAAATAAAGACCAACTAGGTATAGTTAAGCTGGTAGAAAGAGCATTAGAGTAACGGGTTGAACGAGACGTTAGACTTGTTGTTTACATACCAGTCTAGGAAGTGCATATCCAATCGATAGTCCACGAGGAGGATGATTGGCTCCTACAACTGGATCTTGGTTTTTCGCTTTTTGGCAATATCTTGCCAATGTGCGCACGGGAATTCCAAATTCATCTGCAGTTCTTGATAAACTCTTCTTCTCCACGTTGTGGGCATGTATAGCATCCCTCACTGTCTTAGCTGTGTATCTACCACGTTCTGTCGTTCTCTTATAATGTCTCATTGTAATCTGCAACAACCAATAGGCCTATATAGGAATTGTTTGGTGAACTGTGTTGTTTCTATTAATATGTAGGCCTAAGGGTGATGTAATTTAAAATTTGTTTTTGTTCTGATGTTAAATAAATTAATTGTTTTAATTTACAGGGTACTAGGTATTGTATAATCAAGTGCGTAAAATTTATTTTCATTGTTATCAAACCTCAAATACTCTCAATTAAAACTATTTTCGCACAAATTTCTTTTAAAGCTGTTTAACCATGAACATTTTGTTTTTACAAATTTCTAAGTGCATTTGCATCAGGTACGTTAGTTTTGACGACATGTCTTGCCGCCTTTTACATTATGACACCTACATAATACTTGGGATTATATTTCCATTCTCTAGAATAAAACTGTATAACCCCTATTAAAAATACAATTGTAATTGGTGATCGGGGTTAGTTGGCATAAGGAAGCGACCTGTGCCAAGTAACCCCGGCCTCAACTATGCCAACTAACCCCAAAGGCACTTTCCACACATAATGGCTTCCTCATTCTCTCAACATTTGCAAACAAACGATTTCAATACATGAATGCATTTACACATAACCTATCCACTTCAAACTGTTGCAAAAGACGCCTTAATTTAGTGGACGGCTATGGAAAACAACATAAACTAAAAGTGAAAAAAATTACTTACCACTTCGAAAAACAAAGAATTTGTTGTAACACTTCAACAAAATGTCCGATCGAACTAAACATTTGGTGAAGACTGCGTCTACATGGCGACTGTCGATATAGTGAACAGCAGCGCAATCTCTTGACTTTTAACTGAATTAGAGGCTGTGTGCCAACTTACCCCTTATGCCAACTAGCCCCGGTCTCCCCTAATCCACGTAACAATTGTTAAAATTGACTTTCTTTTCTTTGTAAAGTTTTTTAATTCTTGTATTTAAAGTTAGTGAATCTTTAGGTTCGTTTTTATGAGATCTCTTTAGGTTTAAGGTCACATGTATAGTTTCTAATTTTATTTTTTTTGGGAGGTGCTGCATGCTTTCTTTTTTCTTTTAGACCCCAAGGGTCTTTTCTATTTCAAAATTTCTTTTCAAATTAATGACGTTCTAAATGGTTGGCCACCATTTATTTAAATTTATATATATATATTTCACTCTTAAGTCTCCTTGTGTTTATTCATGTTCATTTTTTGGAGTTAAGTAAACCTTGTTATTACCTTTTAAATTTTCATCTTTGATCTTGTGTAATAACTTCTCATAATTTTTTTTGTAAACTGATAATTGCTAAAATAAAATCTATTTGCAGAATTCTAATTTCTCTTACTAAGTGATTGACTTATTTTCAAGTGTAAACCTTTTCTTGGCTATGTATATTTACATATTGTTATATATATATATGTATTGTTCTCACATATGTATTTTTAGTATTATTTAAATTGTAAGTGTGCTAATTTGTTTGAGCAATTTGTATTTTTGGTAATAGTGGCTTTTTCGCGTTTCTGTTCCACCGGTCCTTCGCTTTTGTTTTCGATCCTTTGGACCTTGCGCTTCCAGTTTTATTTTAAGCCACTTTTGAAGGATAAGAGGGGGGGGGTAACACCACGCCTACGTAGTTCATTTTCGGAAGGCCATGCTTTTCCATGAAATTCAATACTAGTGTCCCAATCACTTCACCTGTCAACGGCTTCAGCAATTGCACAATCTTCCGAAACACTTTCTTTTCTAGGATTCACAAACTCTACAAAATCTTCAAAGATATCACAATCATGTACATAACGGATTGCAAATGTTAACTGTGGCATATGAGATACATCTGTTGTTTCATCAAAAACGATGCTAAACCATTTACTTTGTTGCACTCTTTTGATGATTGTTTCTGTTATCTCTTCTGCACAACAACCGATCAGTTCATTTTGAACTGTTTTACTTGTATACTTAGCATTTCCAGGTGCAGACTCAATATGTTGTGCAAGAACTTCGTCTCCAGCCTCAACTCTGAAACGAATTAATTCACAAAAGTTACCATCATTGTTAACATTGTCCTTGCCATTCTCATTTGAATGTAAATCTCAAGAAAAACTATGCACTTTAAAATTGACTTTGGTTTTTCTCGATTTTCCATGACATCTTTTGCGTGCTGTTTACTAACTTGGTTTCCAACTTGGAGAGTGGGATTATTTATCCTTTTTAGGAATTCTTTTCCTTTTTCCATTGCAGTACAGTGGTAAGCATTCTGATTATGGGTTGTCAAGTAATCCTTCCTTTCCTAAGAGATGTTTATAATCTTTCACAGGCTTGGCAACTAAATTTTTCAGTGGGATGCCGCCAGCTGCAGTAGTGGCAAACAGTGCGCAATGCACGCAAAACAATCCTTTCTGAGACTCAGAAAAAACTAACCACTGAAACTGATTGAAAAGATCATGCAAAGGCCGCCTGAAGCTATCTTTTCCATTCTTTTTAACAACCATGATTATCGAAATAGATAATCCTTCGATGGTTTCCAGTGGTTAAGTAACAGCTGCTCTTTTGTGAAATCATCAGTAGATTTACCAATATAATCTCCAATATCATATTATACAGTTCCCCTGTGTTGGTTCTGGTCTGACGATTTCTGAACTTGTAGTTGCTTGATGTGGTAGAGGGTTAACTTTTTCAACTTCATGTTTTTCCCTATCCCTGCTACTTTCTAAAAGTGAATTTTCACCATCCCGTTTTATACTTTTAGTGAAAAAGTTCGATAGTTTTGCTCGAGTTGAACTTCTTTTTAATGAAGATTTAGTGTTCAGTTTTTGATCTGCCTGAAATCATGTAAAAAATATAATTAAGATTAAGTTATTATTTAAATGTACGTTTAAATAAAAAAAAAAACTAAAATATCATATTTAGTTAACATTATTTAAGCTTGCAAATACCCTGTACATTATTTTGTTTTGGCCAGAATTGTAAATTTATTAATCATAATTATGATTTCATTTCACTTGACTGAACAAAGCTTTTGGTTTATTTTTCATCAATAGTTTGTATGTAGTACGTAATGAATTGACGTATTTAAAGCACAAACAAACTGTACTATAAATATGATAAGGCGCATACGTCCAAAATGTCTTCCGTTCAGCAGTCTTTCTGGTAGTTCGCATTGTTGTCAACAGATGGCAGCGCTCAAGCTCAACCCAGCAGATTGCCACCTCTTGGGTTCTTTGAGTACTACCGTAATCATACCCAAACTACGGTTTGGGTTCTTGATGTAATCATACGGAATAACTTAATTAAGCCTACATATTTTTACAAAATGCTGCTCTTCTGACTTCTAAAAAACTTCTAAATTGTTAAGGCTGAATAAAGAGTTAAATAAAACAGTATGTTGTATACTGAAATTCTTGTAAGCTGAAAGAAAAGGAAATCTTAAATTTTCGACCTCATTATAGGCCTACTTAGGTTAAGTAAAATAATGGCGGTAGCTTCTTTCTACTAATCAAAACTCCGACCAAAAAAATATCGAAGCTGAAATGTTCTTACCATTACATTTTGATGAAATCGTGTGCCGATAAATTGGAAATAGGATTGACAGCATATAATACACTTTAAACAACAGACTTCACAGTAGGCTATTAAGCTGTACAGTCTCAAGTCTCACTGGACGACTGGACGAAGTCGGAGGCAGTGTTGCCAACTCTTCAGATGGGATTTCGGGAAACTGATGAAAAGATACTTACATTTTACTGTACTAGCTAATAGATTAAGTTATGACGAAGAGGTTTTTAAAAAGGATAACTTACGGCAGATTTATCGGGTTTACTAATTATCTTTTTTACGTAACACACAAACTTTGGTTTTTAACTTTTTTACAATAAGAAGTACTAATTATCAACTACAAAGGGGGGAGGGGGGCTCGAGCCAGATGGGCCAATCCCTGGATCCGCCACTGCCATAGGTACTATTCAGTAGGTTTAACTAATGTACTATTTTCATAAAACATTTTCTATTTAAAATAGAAAAATTGTTATGTAAAAACCTGATGTCCGCATCAAAACTTTATCAAATTCAATTAGTTGAACAAATTTAAATTTACTTTTAAACAATCTCAACACTACTAAGTAACTCATAGGCTACACCGCCCTTTGTTTATATGAACCCGTCACTTATCGAATACGCCTCTGTAAACTTTATTTGTAACTTTTTATAGGCCTAATCGTTAAACGGTTCAAAACTTTGTATAGGAACCCAATTTTTTTTTTGGTCGTTCATATATATATTGTTTATATTATGTAGTATACATTTTATTAAAATAAATTGAATATTTTAAAAGAAATTCAATTTTTACCGAAGACATGTACACTTTCAGATATTGAAAACACGTGTTCAGTAAAACCCCATTTTCTCTAAAAATATTTAACTGATTTTAATAAAATTTATACCACATATAAATAATATATGTATAAATTAACTGTACAAAAATGAAGTTTCTGCATTAATGTTTATACCGTTTAACGATTAGGCCTATAAAAAGATACGAATAATGTAAACGGTAACGTGTTTGACCACCTCCAACGCGCGCCCTTGAGTGAAAATTTGGCAAGTTTGTACGCGCGCTAACAAAAAACCTGTCAAAACAATTCATAAAATGACCCTACAGACATTCTAAAATAATTGAAAAACTTTTTTTATAATGAGTATAAACATACTCATACTCATTAAATGCTTATAGCAATGAGAAGTCACGTGTAAACATGCGACAGATCCCATCCGTTATCGCTTCCAGTGGAGGACCGGTCTAATTTCATCGTATCAAAGGTTAATTATACTACTAAAAATATATGCAAATTGTATTTTTACCTTTTCTACTTGATTTAGATTCCATGACCTTGATGCATTCTTGCCTATAAGTAGCTTTAACATTTTTAATTTTTGCACGCAAAAAGTTCAAGTCCGGTACTTCAAGGACATGACCGATTAGTTCCTCAAGCAATTTAGCCATTGCTATTTCTCTTTTATTTTTATTCAGATAACATTTGTGACGAATGTTCCACAAAAGTTCGTAGCTCTGATATACATCTAAAAACTTTATTATGTCACTTGGAGACCACTTGACATATTTCTTGACGACGGTAGCAATTTGTTTTATATCCATTGTCACAACTACAGCCTTCACAAGTGAAAAAGATAATGAATTAAATTGATTGACACTTGTCTGTATCGTCAAGTGCATGTTTAGGCAGGCAAGATCTGGCCGCAAGTAGATTACGTGACCTGCTACTTTCCTCCTTGCGGTAAGTAAAATCAAACATGTTTGATTTTACTATCGGCAAGTGGCAAGTGGCCCTGAATGGGAAAGTAACCTTATAAACATGGCAAGTAGAAGGCAAGATACTTGCAGCAAGCACTTGCTACACCAACTTTCCGTTCCTACTTGCCGCGTCTATAAGCTGCTTAAGTTAATACATTTTTCAACTTGTACATCATTTTGTGATCTAAATTTTGAATTCTTTATTTTATTTTGTTTGTTAGATTGGAATGCGTTTTTTTTAAGTTTCATTATTACTGCAAACTCATGATCAGATATATTGGGAAGAACAGTTGATGTTAAATAAAGTTTTTGAGGCAAGTTGACAATAATATAATCAAGATATGCTCTCGACCTTGTAGGGCTAAAATTTGTACAATGAAGGTTGAGTGATTTTAAAACATTCAAACAATTATAACCTTTTTTAGAATATCAACATTTATATCAGTACAGATGATAATACTTGAATTTTATTTAAGCAACCTCCTTACAACGTTTTCCTTACAAAATTTCCTTACAACTATCAAGATCTCTACCAGGTGATCTGTACAAACTAATTATAATAAACTTTGTATCAATTTTTATGGCTTTAATTTAAAATGTAAACTCCTTGACAATATCACTAAAATCAATTGCCTCAAACGTGATTCCCTATTCAACAAAAATGCCTACACCCCCATCCCCCATGAATTGAAACATGTCTACAAAACATATTTCCAATTTTATAACCATGTGGCACATACATATTAACATTGGCGGCGGAGCCGGGAGGTCAGTTGACCCAACTGATATTTAGGAAGAGTCAGGGGTTCATAAAAAAGTTGAAGGATATAAAGCATTCTGTATAGGTTTATTTTTTTGGACCATGAAGAAAAGTGTAAGTAATAATAGTTACTGAAGAAAAGTAAAGAGTTAAATAATGTTGGTAATAATAATCTATTACATTAATTATGAAGGGGCTCATACCCACATAACCTTATTAAAGTAATAATTTAATTAATGTTCATGATCGTATTAAAATTTTGGAGAGTTAACTAGCAGGTAACACTTCAATTTCACACTGATAATTCGTCAAGGTCAAAGTCGGAACCTAAGTATGAATAATCTATTACATTAATTATGAAGGGGCTCATACCCACATAACCTTATTAAAGTAATAATTTAATTGATGTTCATGATCGTATTGAAATTTTGGAGAGTTAACACTTAGTTACTATCATGGTAAAAAGTTACACTATTTGTATCTGACGTCTGTCAGACGTCTATTTTTTCAACTTTTCTTTCAACCTTATTGTTCCACAAGACTGGGTGTTATCTCAAGCGTTTCTTTAGTCCTTTCATGGTAATATAAGTGTTTTATTCACCCTCATTTTCCACTTTGAAAACACATTAGACACATAGTAAGTGAAAACTTACACATACACTATGGTGACGTCTGACAGACGTCATTAACTTTTGTTTGATATTTCCTTTATTGTTCTATTTTTAGTGCATTGAATTGTAATCTTTGAGCATTTAAATGATTGTTGGTATATGAAATTTGAACAAATGGAGGTATATGCTGTAACACTAACAGCCATGTAAAAGAAATGCTACACGATGAAAAATAAATCAGCAGTTTCCCATAGTGTCTAAAGCACAGAGGTTTGGTCTAAATAAATAAAATGACGCAATACATATATAATAATAAACATTTATAATTTTTATATATATATATATAAATTCCTTTATGACGCAGGATAGTTACAGTAGAATCACTTTTAATAAATAAAATATAAAGAATAAGCAGACTATAAAAGTAGGTAAAATAAAAGTAGACTTAAAAAATATATTAATGTATAAACATATGTAACGTGTGAGAACTATATAAGAAGTTATTTAAATAAGTGCGGTTGAGGTGAACAGTTAATGGGGACAAGCAGTGATTAAACTATAAACACTTTAATTAGGCAAAGACAATGCAAAAGCAATTAAAAATAAACACACGTATAACAAGTCACAACATCAGCGTATATATCGAGATACGGAAGGCTTAGCACAAATGGCCTACGTGCGAAATTGCACGGAACGTTCTGGAAGAGAAGAACGTGGAACAACGTTCTCGAGAAAAAAAATAATTCAAGATGGCGTAGTTAACTGTATGCATAGCTAGTTGCAGGTGGTGGAGAATTTATGGAAAAATGTGATAATTTCTTTAAAAATCGCAACGAATGTTATACTGAAGTGGAGTAGAGGTGCTTCAGAGTTGGTGGAAACTTAAAAAACAAAATCTATCGTATACTTTCTTTAAAAAGTGAACTTATAAAAAAGTTGCCATGTGATCGGACGAACGCGTTAATGAAATAAAAGTGAAGTAACTATATCGAGTAGAGTCAGTGAAATCCTAGATACAAAAACAAAAACAACTGGTATCGTGAGTAAATATGGCCATTATTTTTAAGCTTAGAAGTCTGCATTTTTGAAATCTTATAAATTTTGAGAAATAACTTAACTTAAACTTTTTACTTATTGCGTCATACTTTAAAGTAGACTAGGGCCTAATTGTAACTTGTACAGATTTATACATAAATGATTTGTTTGTCTAATTATTTTGTAATGTTGATATCTCTTGTTGTAAATATTCATTTTTTAATTATGTCTGAGTAAACAAATAGTTGTCTTGTCGCAATGTCTTGAATTTCTTTATTCAGCCACGAATATCCAATTAGCTTGTACTTTAACAGCCAGGTATCCACCCCTGAGGAAATTAAATTAATTTAATAAATATTTTACAGTAATTGATGATTATGGATAGATAGATGCTAATAGAGCATAAATGAAGTTATATGTGGATTATTATAAATAATACGATTACTATTTTTTTTATTATTATGTGAGTTAAATGAAGGTGGTATTAAGGTTTTTATAAGTAAGATGAATAAAAGTAAGGTGGAGCATAAGGTGTAATTCTACGTTGGAGTTAGGGGAGATATATGATGTGGTGAGTTTTAGTAAATGGTGATTTTTATTATGGAAGTAAGGCAATAAGGCCTAAGAGGTGTTTTTTAATGATTATGGTAATTATGAGCGACGACTTCTGGTGTTAGGGTGAATAAATGAAAGAGGTGAAGGAGAGGTATTAATAATTGCTGAATAATCCACATATAACATTTTATTTTATTTTTGAACATATAACATTTTATTTTTTTATTCTTGAAACTTTTATCGAATCCCCATTTTTTTTTAACTTTAAACTATATTTATATTTTTTTATTCTTGCAACGCTTATCGTTACAAGATGGCGCCCAACATGGGGCTGAAAAGCAAAAGAAGCTATATTTTTATTTCTGCAACGCTTATCGTTACAATGCAACTGTTTAAGGCTTTCAAAATGAATAAATCATATAAAATATTGTTGGGAATTTTTAGTGGCAATCACAACACACGAACTTCAATTTGTTTGTAATAGTGTATAATTCATAAATGATACAAACCTACATTATTATAAAATCTAAAATAATTCACACCTGGTGCCACATCTACGATTGTGTAGAATACGGCCACTGGCCATCTCTTCGTTCTTCTGTTTGACAAATAATTGGCACATTTAAAATCCAGGCCGTCAACTCCTCCCTTTGTATGGTTGTTTTAGGTATATATAGCCCTTTGGCTCTATATTTTAGGGTGGGAACTTTCATAACGATATTGTGATTCCTTGTCCTAACGTTGGAAGGAGGCTGTTTTTTTCTCCATTTGAAAGCAGGTTTGTTCTTGGTTGCTTTACCATAATAGTAAAGACGTTGTCGCAATTTGCCAGCTCCAGCAATTACACTTGAAATAATTTCATCTATGTGTCTGGATACGTCATCATTCAACGGAATAGCATCTCTCCCTTCCACCTCGGTTGCATCGACCACGTGGTCTATCAGTTGATCCTCTTGGTCCATTAGCTGGTCCACTTGATCGTCCTCAAGTTGTGGATTGTCGTAAGGAAGTTGTTCTTTCATTGGAACTTCTTCTTCTAGTTGTGAGTTCTGTCGAGGATCATGATTCAAATCCATTTCCTGCTCACTATCTGAGAGGTGGTCACTCAGTTCATAATTAGGATTGGCGTCCGTGTCGTCACTGCCAAAACCTGGCAAACTGTCATCATCACCACCAATGATTTCGCTTAGCATATGCTCAACGGACTGTACGTAATGTCTGTCATTGATGTTTATTACACTGGTTCGTAACTGCCGTGAAGTTGAAGGTTCTTCTAAAGAAGGCGCGCATTGTTTACCGGCCATTTTGTACGTAAAACAAACAAAAACTTCCACTATTACTAACAAACGTCTGAGAGACACTATTAAAAAAAACTAACGTCTATTACTACTGAACGTCCAACAGACACCCCATTGGAACTGTAAAAATAACAAACACTATCGTGACATCTGAGAGACGTTTAACAGCTATAAATAGCGAAATAGTACACGCACCCGCACAAGATCTGTTCAAGGCCAAGGTCAGTGGCTGACTGAAAGGTACTGGGCCGCAACAGGACTTGGTGGGAGGGGATGGAGTTGAACACACAAATTGAATATTTTGCGAAGTCTGACAGACGTTGGATAGTAACTAAGGGTTAACTAA
>JAGFPH010004140.1:56426-76630 GCA_018207615.1 Philaenus spumarius
TGTAATTGATGACTTACATCAAATAAAAAACTGTTTATAGTGTGTTACTTTACACAATTTACTGTACCTTACCTGAGAAAATAAGGACTTTATATAGTTATTTATTATATTTTTTCATACATTTTTGAATACAGTGTATTACTTGTACCCCTTGAACACCAAGCAAAATGATTAAAATAAGAACAAGATGTAAAGAACAAAGTTTTATTTTGATATTACAGTTGTTGTATCTAATTACAGTAATTGATTAACATCAAAATTGATTATAAATATTTTTTTTAATGTGAAATTAACAAATAACTTATAATATTAACAAAATTAGTCTTCTTCATCAGTTTGGTAGATGCGCTCTAGTTCATCTCCTTCTATGGTGGTTTTATTTTGATTTATATTTTGTTTATTGGGTACAGTTATAGTGTGGGGCAAATTAATATAAAAACTGTGGTGAATTGGAGGCACATAAGGCAAAAGATCTATCAGATTTCTGTATTTTGCATATTTTATAGTTGGTTTGATGTTGTTAATCGCTAACTCAGGAAACTGTGAAGGGTTTTTTCCTGCACGTTTTGACTTCATGTTCAAAGTTTCAAATGAACCCACATCACTAGCATTATTTTTATAGAATAAAATGTAGGGCTGTTCTTCCTTAAAATGAAACCACTGCATAGCCCTTATCCCAGGAACAGTATCTTTGAAAAAAGGCTTAATTTTATCCAAAGTCAGGAAATCGTTATCTTCCATTACAGTTACAATGAATTTTCGACTGCATTTTGCAACAAGGTGACACCAATGCTGTGGAACAAATATTTCCCTATTAGATCGGTGTTTTTCTTTTTCTATTACACCAAAGTTTTGATCGCATTCCATAAACGAATGCCCTGATACCAAAAAACGGTGATCAACAGTCTTAATCTGTATTTTTAACTATGTATAACCAGAACTTAACAATTAGATTACTTTTATTTTGGCCACCAGCATTGTCGCTGAAAGCAGTTATGTGAGTTACATGAGATGGTAAATCGTTAATAAATTTAAACAAACAGGATACTATTTCTAGGCAACCTCTAGATGCTTGGCCTTCATGCCAAATAAACATTGAGGCTAGTCCAGTTTTAAGATTATGAATACAGAAATTATATGTCCAAAGTTGTCTAGCATAGTAAGCTTTGCTACATGATAAAAGTGGAGTAGGCATCATTTTTTGCAAATCAAAACAAATGGCAATATGGTTGGGATCGTCTAATTTAGCTGCATCATCTTTAGCTGCTTTAGCAGCCTCTGCTTTTCGCAGATGAACCTCTTTCATCACCTCAGCTTGATGTTTTTCATCTGGCTCTCCATGCTCTATAGTTACCTGCAATTTATCACATGTCGCACACGTGTCTGTCAGAGGCCTGTGGAAGCTAAGGTTAAATTTTGTATTAAAAATGTGGCGGTAGAAACTTTCTTTAACCGGTTCAAGTATTTGCTTCTCGACACACCATTCTTTATACAAAGAGTACATCTTTATAATACTTAAATTTGTATTTAAATATTTACGTTCAGGGTTTTGCTGTCTGGAGTAATGGCTAGTATATCGTGGAAAAGAGTTGATATGTTCCTTTACTAAATCAATTTTGCTGTCTGGAATTTTGTTTGTGGGTTCCTTTTTCCCTCTTTTATCCCGGGGAGATACTCCTGTTTGTGAAACTTTTTTCTGTTTCACAACATTAGTAATGCGTTTGTTTGATATGTCGAGTGTATGCAAGAAGAATGGTTTACACACTCTCTTATTGTGTAAGGTATAAACACATGCTACTTCTTTATTACGGGGTGGGCCAGATAAAACCGGTCCTGAGCGAGTTTACGTAATACTCATACAATGCGTACAGGAAACTGAAAAAGTGACTAGGCGAAATAAAAAAAATACATAATATTAAGTAAAATGAAATTTTATTTTGTCTATTTTACAACATGTACATTTAAGGATTTACAGTCTCTGTTCAAAATGGGAGCCACCAACTTGTATGCAAATTTCAGCACGGCGAATCATGTTCAGGAAAACAGTCTGCAATTCTTCTACTGGAATGTTGGCAATTTCTTGTCGTATGTTTTGCTTCAATTCTTCTAAAGTCCGTGGGTTGTTGTGATAGACATTACCTTTGAGACGGCCCCAGAGATAAAAATCGCAAGGCGATAGGTCGGGCGATCTGGCTGGCCACAAGCCTTTACTGATGGTTCTCTCTTCAGTAAAATCACTCTCTTCTAGCCAAATCAACCTCTTTCAATTCCTGAACAACACTCACACGATAGGCATGCATTTTTAATCCATGCAGTATACGCCGACAAGATGTTCGAGAAATTCCGACTTGTTGCGATAATCGTCGTGTTGACTTTGAAGGACTCCTTCCAATAATGGTCTGTACATTGGCCACAGCTTCTGGTGTTCGTACAGTTGGTTGTTTGTCTCTCTTCATATTGGACACATTGCCTGTTGTACGCCACTTTTTAATTAAATCCTGAATGGTTGATTTAGCAGGAACTCGACCTTCAGGATACTTCTCAAGAAACTTTTCACGGACCGACATTATTGAAGTTGTACGAACATATTCCTCCACTATGAAAACACGCTGTTCTATTGAATACGGCATGATCCACACTGCTCGGTCAAACACTCAAGCTACACTGATGTGGACAGATAGACAGGACAGGAACGGACGGCAGACAGTAGTGGAAGGGGAAAGGTCAATGTCCCGTCATGCTGTACATCGGCGCGTCTCGTATGAAGCCTACGCCTCTCGGGGCCGGTTTTATCTGGCCCACTCGGTATAATTCCCACCTTGCTTTTGTTTATGGCATTTTTCTGTTTTAATTTGCTGGCCCAAAAACGCTGTTTGCAGCTCCCAGTTTCCTAATCCCCAATATTCTTTAAATAACTCTAATCGCATTTCTTCAGAAATTTGTTTACATTCGTACCTACACTGATGGCTGTACTCACGAATTTTCTTGGCGTGATGTACTTTATTCTTTCTGTCCACATATTCTTTTCCTTCATTTCTTGCTTTTTTCATTCTATTTCTTGCCCAAGAATCTGGGAGTCTCACCTTCTTTTTGCCAAGAGAAGATGCTTTTGCAGTGGAAATTACAGAATCTGCAACACAAAAAAAATAGTTTGTTTTTAAATTCTGGTGATATTTTATGAAAAATATATGAATCAAGTTACAATAGGTAAATAAGCTTTTTAAAATTGTTAGTTATTAAAATTGATTCAAATTGATCAAGCTTTATTTAAATTGATCATTTGGATTTCCAGCCATAATTCGAAGCAATATTAAAGTGCAACCAAAAAAGTAATTAAACTGTTTGCTACGACAAATGGACCAGAAAATGAAGAAAGAAACATAACAAAACTCATTGGTTCTGTCAGTTGTAGAAAATAATATTTTTACTTACCAGTATCACTTAATATTTCAGAACTACTCGTGCCATTATCAGGTTGTTGATAGTCAGGGTCACAAACTTCATCGTCTAAAACACAAAAATAACAGTTCTATAAATTTCTGTATAAATAATCTAAAAAATAAAATAATTAGTATATATTATTATTCATTAGAAAAATTGGTGGGGTAATTTGTTAAGTTAAAACTATAAAACAAAACTCTTCTAGTTTAGGCTATAATAGGCTACAGCCCACAAATAAATAGGATACTCTACTGTAATATATTTTTAATTTATTACCTAATAGATTATTTATGTTATTATTATTCTTTAGAAGGACACTGTTATTAGTTGTATGTAGAAAATACAACTCTATTAACTGACTAAATTAACATAATATAGACAATATAAAACTAGGCCTAGTTTAGGCATCATTTAACATAAAAATATAAGCTATGTCTATATACAACTAAATGTTTTTAAATTTTACTAATGTGGATTACAAAACAAATATTTATCTCTCTGACATCATAAATATCATAATAATTTTTTGGAGTGATAAAATAAAACTAATATTAACATGTTTGCAAAATGTAATCTTACCTGACATGTTGAGGTTATCCTGATTATCTTCTGAATGAATCATTGTTTTCAATCACAAAGCTAATTTATTTTACTATAAATAATAACAAACAAAAACACAATAATGAAACACTAATAGAAATAAACCTTAAAATATTAATTAAACTTATTAAACACTATGTATAAAAGACTTTTGTTGTTGTTGTTTTACAATGAAAAAATGCCACAGCTACAGGATTGGAGTACAAGGGGTACAAGGAATACTTGGATCTCACTGCTTCTAAGACAAAAAGCTGGTTTTATAAGTAGTTATAACTTTGGTCACCAGATCTCAGCACCAAACGGTTATTTATTTGTACCTCTAGGCCACCAAATAGTATTGCATTTTTGGAACCTCTTGCAGTATTTAACTACATTTAAAAAAAAAAGTCACTTGTACCCCTTGGCTTCTAGACCCCTCATATTTAAAGCCTGTAGAATACTTGAAAAACTAAATTATGTCAAAATCAGAGTGTCCCACAAAAATCTTTTTTCAAACTTCCCGTATTTCCTGCCGGTAAATATTGTATCCCGTATCAGCTCCAGTTGTAGAAAAAAGAAAATTTGAACTTTTAACGAAGTTATATCGACCGAAAATTGTAAGTTAGCCCCGTGTTGTTGACCGACAACTGTGATTTGATTTTGTTTCATATGCTGAAAAATATGACCGGAATGCAATTAACTAACCAGAAATGAAAATCGAATCGAATTTTATAGTCTAAAAACGGCATCCGGGCTGCATTTTATCAGCTGTAGACTATAGAATAGCCGAACGCATTAAATTGACCACAATGTCGATTAAAACGAGTGTTATCAGGAAAAGCATGTGTATATGACGACAGCAATTTGACCTGTTTTTCTGATGAAAAATGGCAATTTGACGGAGTTTTATAGTCCAAAAATTACGATTTTAAGAAACCTTTAGGACGAAAACGACAAATGAACGTAGTTAATCGGCCAAAAAATTCACCCAAACCCCAGTTTAAAAGACAAAACGCCAGCCGTTAAGTAACACGAGCCAATATCGGACTAAAACGGTGTTTTGACCATATTTTGTAAGACAAAGACTAAGATCGAAACAATATTTTTCAGCCATAAAAGACACACGAGACGCATATTATCTGCAGAAAGTAGCAATATAATCTCTTTTGACCATCTAAAAACAATAATCGGGCCGCATTTTTTAGGCTGAAAATGGCAAGTGAACGTACTTTAGTGGCCAAACTGTGATTTTTTGGCAAATTTTACAACCGGAATTTGTGTTATCCGCCAAAGATGTAGTTATGTGTTTATCGCCCGAATCAAGCACACGAAAAAAAAAATGGTGTGTGAAAAAATCTAAACGGAATTTTATATGCCAAAAGCAACGTTTCACTGCATTTAAAACGCCAATAACTATTCATTAATTTTATGCGATAAAACAAGATTATTATTGTCCGAAAATGGCAATCGGGCACCATTTAATTTGCCAAAAACAAGTCAGACTACGTTTTATCTGGCAAATTCTTGCTGAATAATAAGATTAGTCTATTCATACCATAAACAGTTAAAAATCTATGCTGACCGGTCCAATATTCTGCCTTTTGTCTGAGTTTAAGATCATATCCAAGGCGTCCCACTTCCCACTGTCCTACAAAGATAAATAATTGCTTCCAGTGTCATGGATTTCTTTGTTTGGCAAGCTCTTTGTCCTCTTTGGTGGAGGATGTGGATCTCAAAAATGAGATAGGTAAACGTAAATGAATACTATTATTTAATGGTTTACAATTTAAAGTAATAAATTCTACGAGACTGAGCATTGTACAGTAATAAGTTTAAATTTAAGACCGCTAAAATTTGCACAATGTTTTGTTATTAATATTTGTGTCTAAGACATTCTCATGAATCTCAGCTGCAGCAAAGACCACCTGCTCCTGCAGTTAATTGGTCACCATGAACAGACTGGCGTTAAGAAATGGGCGGTGGGAGAGGTCTGGGAGTACGGGAATATTAGGGGTAATTATTTTTTAAATGTTGTGAACAGGGAAAGAAGTTGAATATTATTATTATTCTCCCGGTTTAAGGGCATAATTCCAGGCTCATTCACAGTATTTATCCAGCCTTCCTTTTTCCCAGTTTTCTGATTGAGTGGCTGCCCTGCAAATATTTTTCCTCTAACGGGGTTGCCAGTGTGTTGTTACAGAGTGGGCGCACGAGGAACCAAAAACTAATAAGCAGTATTTCTAACAAAATTGAGACATAACCAAAATGGAAAACAGAACAAATGTTTTCTTTATTGTTATAACAAACAATAGAAGCATCTTGCTTCGTGATGAAGCACCATTAAATTTGCTTTGTTGCTTTGTTTTAACCATTTTATAATACTTATACCCTTCATATATCTAGAGGCTATATTTTACAACACAATTTGAGATTGAGGTGTTCAAAAAAGCGCCCTGATTCGCCGTTATGCTTAGAGGTTAAAGTAAGTAAGTACAGTAAGCACTCTGTTAAATGGTGGTCCTTAAAGCACAGTTCGGTATCCTTGCTTTGTTGGTTGTAATTCAGTTCCAAAATGTGTATATAATTTACCTCATTTAAGACTAGAGATAGAGATACATTATTTTTCAAACAAATAAAGGTTCAATATAAATTCATAATAAACACAATTTTAGGCCTAATATAATTAGAGCAGTTAAAAAGACACTAACTATCCTCCAGTACCACAAGTAAACTATAAGAACAAGTATTTTATAGCTGGGTGTTACCTTAAATAATTAAAACTGTATTTTAAACCCGCTCCCTAAATGTTAAACTGACTATGGCCAGAAACCAAGTATAGTAAACTAAAATTACCATATATAAATTGTTTGGACAAAAAAGGGTTTGAACTGTAGGCTTAAACTAATTGGTAAAACTCCAATTTGTGGGAGTAAAGTATCCCATGCAAAGACAACGCATCCAAGATGGTAGAGACAAAGGCGTAAAATAAAATTGTTTTAGGCTAGTAAATTTTAAATAAAGTATTAGCCTAATCTAATAACCAAGCATCTTAACCCACTGGAATTTTAACTGGTTTCAGCCAGTTTAGATAGGCTACCAATAGTTGGTACTTGGTAGGGTAAGGGAGGGTAAAAGTACGCACCTAGTAGATTTGTGCGTGTAACTCAGAGGAAAAAAAAGCTATTCAAATTATTTTTGTTGAAAAACATTATGTATTCTTTGTACAACAACCACACAAAGTTTTAAGAAGTTTCAACATAGCATGCATAAATTTTTTTAAAAAAAATGTCATTTGCGTACTTTTGACCTCCTGGGTGGCTAAAAGTACGCATGAGATAGGGTAAGAGTACGCACTTGTTTAACTCGGTTAACAATGGTCACAGACAAATGGTCCACTACCTTCATATGCCGAACAGGCCTCATGCCACCATTCTTCACACATCCCGCACTGAATCCATTTATCTTGGAACGATTGTCCACAACCCGGGCAGATAACATCGTCTCCTCTCGGCTGGTGGAGGGTTTCGGATCAAACTGTAGTTGCGTTTTCACTTTTAGTGTTTTATGTTTTATAACGTCTTCGCTATCTGTAGTTTTTTCTTCTCAATTCGTTTTGCCATCCTTGCATTTTTCGCTTCTTCCTTTTCTTTCCTTTCTCTTTCTTTTTCTTCTAAACCTTTCTTGAATGGTGAAGAAGTGACCACTTCTGACTTCTGCGCTGGTCGTTTGGCTTTAGTATCTCTTCCTTTTGCTTTTGGAAGTGGCAAAATTGATTGAATACTGACTTTTAGCTGCAAAACGTGACCTGAGATTCCAGACACTACTTCGTTATCCTGTTGAAATAGAGCCTTCTCAACTATCAGAGGAGGGAGCATTTCAGCGTTCTCATTTTCACCTGCAGTCATATTTGGTTGGTTGGTAAGGGGATCTCGTGGTTGATCAGTTACTAGCGACGGGGCAAAAAGATCGTCAGAAATCACATCTGGATCGAACGGTTCAATTCCGGTTATTTTGAATGCATTCTCTGCAAGTTTAATTTTTGCCGTTGCGGAATATGCCAACCTGAAAATTCCTCCTACATCAGTAAGTTTAATGAACTCTCCGGGGTGCTGCACAAGCCATTTCTCCACTTCAGCTGCATAAGCGGTCTTAAGGGGTCCAAAAAAACCCTTGTCAAGAGGTTGAATCACATGACTTGCGTGAGGAGGTAGTTCCGACAGTGCTGAGCTAGTTCCCGCTCCATCTCGTCTGTCAAAGCTTTCTTGTAACGTCCCAAGGACACTGCCGCTGTACCCTGTAACAAGCACAAATTTTGTTCTAACCGTAGAAAAATCGGGAGAGGAGACTTGAAAAGTTTCAAAACCAATGTGTAAATTTAAGAAACATAACCTTGACAAAACAACAATGCCTATGTCATTTAAATACATACTAACCAAGAAATTCAAAATTATTTAAGAAATATACACATGTTAAAGTAAAATATTGTCAACTAGATTACAGCTGTAAACTTACAGCTTTCAATCTCTTCCTCAAAGTACATTCATTCAACCCTAACTCTCTTGCAACTTCCCGCTTGCTCTTCCCAGCTTCCAATTTTCGTTTGGCCTGTTCCAACGTTTCTGCCATGACAACCTGCCTGTCGGTCTTTCGCTTGTACGGTGCCATCACCCATGCAGTAGATTACTCTGAAATGAAAAATTGTATGTCAAGTTCAAATAGGAAGCATAGAATCATTCAATTAACCTAGATAACATTCCAGCAGTCAATTGGATCTTTAAAAGCCTCTTGAAACAATTTTATTCTACTTTAACGAAATTATGTGTCTGGTTAAGAACAGAGATAACATTTAGTAAATGTAAAGCAATCAATAAAATAATGTAAAGAAAAATAGTTTAAACATCAAAATGTAAGCATAAATCAAACAAGAATCGGGGAGGCCAAGAGTACGCACCGCGTACTCTTAGCCTCTTCTGACTTGATTTATGAAATAGCCGCTAGATGCCAGAACTATGCAGATACCGATCTCTAACTTCATTCATTTGTTACTTTAATAAGTGTACTTTAAAATGGTATTAACTAAAAGTTGACACGTAAACACTTAGTTAACTCAAATCCTTAAGTTTTAAAGGCAGAATATTACATGAGAAAGTAGTAAATGTATACTTTACCTGATAAAATCCAGACAACTATGCGGAGGCAGATGACAATGTGGCGTCTTCTCTACAAGTTCAAGGCACACTAAAACGTCATAGCAGGAAATCCCTCCAATGCTACCAACTGCCCAAAAATATCCCGCGTACTTTTACCCGACTGCGTACTCTTATCCTCCATTACCCTATGAATGTTATCATAATGGAAGGCAGTTTTATATGACAAGGGGATTGTGGCCTTGACGGCACGATGGGCAGGGGTGCTCTTATAGCCATGATGGTAGGCAACAACTCTCATTCTATTGGAGGGTTGCATTTGCTGCCCATCCAGTTACAGCTTGTCAGAACCTATCCTACCTACCTTATCCATTCTCAATGTCCTTAAGATTTCTCTGATTAATAATTAACCCAGTAGGGTAGTGTTAAGTACAGACTTCTGGGCTAGTATGTAGAGGTAAATCTTCCTCTCCTTTCCAGCACAAAATGATAAAAAATCAGCAGGAGCCCTAACAAGATTCCCTGTGGTTGTGGGATAACCCAGGCTTCCTAATCCTCTTAAGAAATTCAAAAATCACTTAGGGCCGGTTTCTCCAAAGAGGTTTAAACTTTAGAAACGGTTTAACTGTGAGTTTAAGTGGCTTATCGGTTTCTCCATTGCTCTTTGGAAGTTTAACTTGGTGCAAAAGTTAAACCATATTACCAGCTGGTTTAAACGCAGAGTAACGTTTAACTCACTTTGTCTGCACTAAAATAACAACATAACCTCAAGCTTGTCGTTTGTGTTCATGCCTCACGTGAAGTTAAGATAGTTTGACAATGGAAGAGATATTTAATATTTTTAATGATGTAGATGAAGAAGAATTGGAGGTACGATGTCCCATCACGCGTGCACCACGAAGAATTCAATTTTAAAAAGTGGAATGATATTGAATTTTTCACAAGATTTAGAATGTGTAAGAACACGGCCAATATGGTTTTGGATGTTATTAGAGAGCAGATTGCGCCGAAGAATGTGAACATTCAAACTGTGTCATCTGAAGTGAAGTTTTTTACCACATTAAGATTTTATGCCTGAGGAGGATTTCTTACGAATGTGGGGGATCATTGTGGAATAAACAACTCTACAAGCTGCAAAATTGTGAAAGAAGTTTCACACTGTATAGCCAGGCTCTGTCCACAGGTAATTTCATTTCCATCTGCAGTTGAAGAATTAAATAAACTGAAGTGTGGTTTCTACCAAAAGGCCAAATTCCCTAATTGTGTAGGTGCACTTGACTGCACACATGTCAAAATTCAGTCAGTTGGTGGTGAGGTTGCTGAATGTTAACGTAATAGGAAAAGCATATTTTCTGTAAATGTTCAGGCCATCTGTGATTCTTCGCTGACCTTCAAAAATCTTGTAGCAAGGTGGCCAGGCGCAACTCACGATTCACATATATTTAACTCATCAAGAGTAAAAAAGAGTTTGACAGAGGTGTCTATGGTAACTGTGTGCTTGTTGGTGATAGTGGGTATGCATGCTCAAACTATTTAATCACACCATTGGAAACTGTGTAGGTCCCTGAAGAATGACTCTTCCAGGAAGCCAATCGAGAGATGTTTTGGTGTTTGGAAGTGGAGATTTCCAGTATTAACTTTGGGGCTACGTCTGAAGCAGGATAGGGTCCAGAGTGTGATTGTTGCAACAGCAGTTCTCCATAATATTTGTACAAGTTGTGATGAAGACATTCCGCCAGTCAGTGAAGAAGCTGCAGCTGATATCGCTGCCCTAGAGAACATACCTGAAGGTGAACGCAGGCGTGTTGGTGACCAGAACGCTGGTCATCCTGGTGACCAACAAAGGCTCATGACCCGCAACAACATGGTGTACGAATATTTCAGAAGTATGGTTTAAATAAGTGTTTTGTGTGAGTTAACTTGGGTCAATATTTTGCCTGGACATTTAAAAAAAATCTTTGATATGCCTACTTACTGTTGTTATAGAACTCTACAATATTATTCATTCTCTAAATATATATGTTAAACCATGTTTTTTTTCTAATGTATTAAAAAATTTGGTATTTCTTTACAATAAAGTGACCATAAGTACTACTAGAAATACACAAACCTTCACTTTGCCTTTATAAATAAAGTATTTATACACTTCACTGATGGTGGGAAACCAATATTTAACAATCTATAATACGCACAATATTAGATATTAGAAATTATTAAAACCCATTTTCCTTACGGGAATTAACGTTACGAAGAGTAGCCATATTGTTCCATGTTTGCAGATTACAGCGTTGCCAGTTATGTCAATTCCGTTGTCTATTGTATAGAAACGAACACAACTACCAACTGATCGCCAGTTTAGGTAAATTCTGTGTGGGTTTTTTTTTAATACTGTGATCAAAATAAATATATCTAATATTTTTTAATAAAGTTAAGTAGAGTAATTAATATAATATTTAATTATGTTGTAACGAATGGAGTGGAATAATAATTAAATATTATATCTTTACTTTACTAAACAATAGTAGATATTATATCATATTTATTTTGATCACAGTATTAAAAAAGAATCTACACAGAATTTACCTAAAGTGGCGATTAGTTGTTAGTTGTGTTCGTTTCTGTAACCAATCAGATTAAATCTTGTACAATGGCCTATTGCAATTGCTCAATTTGGCAACGTATTAATCAAGTTTAGGTAAACGCACCACCTGTGGGCAGGTTTAGTGGAATCTCAACTTTGACAATTAGTTTGAATGTTATTTATGGAGTTTTTGACTATCATATTTTATTTTCCTGCATGGCCAAACTATCTAAGATATGATTTATGATATCAAATTTACAATTGGAATTTCATATAATTTTAAAATCATTGATTAAGTAAAAATTGTCCGAATTTCCACTTTTGAGCACATTAAGTTCCATCTATGGGCATACTCCTCTGTGGGCAGTATTTGGGATTGGGTAATAAAAACACTTAAACTTAATGATTTTTAAATAGACTTCTAGGTCAAGACATACAAATTTATTTTATTTCTTATTAGCCTAGAAATTGAATTTTAGAAAAATGTTCAACTTTTAAAGTAAGGCAAAATACAACTCAGCTTAAAATTAAATGTTACCGTATGTTAAAACTGTGTTCAAATCTAGATTCTTATAAATGACTGCAGTTTTAGTGTTAATAAAAAGTGATTTATGAATTAAAAGTAAACTTTAGTTCTAGTATAATTAAAATAAGGTTTAAAAACTATTTATATCCAGGTCTATAACTTATTTTGAATTCCTTAATGTTCATCAGATTAGCATAAATTATTTCTATGTCCAACTTGTAAAGTAAGGCAAAATACAACTCAGCTTAGGTCTAATATAATTAAAATTAAGGCTTAAAAACTATTTGAATAATATATACAGGTCTAAAACTAACTACAGGTCAAATGTTATACAAGTTATTTACAATTACAATCATACAATTTACTACAAATATATAATTTTTTAATAAACATAAATTTTTTGTAATAGGCAATTAATTTTCTTCATCATTATCTTCTACAATACACATATGGCAGCAGAAATCAATTGTTTCCTTCTTTAAGTCCTCTTCAGTTATGTCCCATGCGACTAAATGCTTTTTCGGAATGCAATGAAAATGGAAGGTCTTAGTGCAACAATCACATTCAATCCAGGTTCGATTTAGTTTCTGTTTCTTTTCTCTATTGTAGCTCTCATCGCAGTTGTGACATATCCAATCATTACCGATGGTTTTTTGTTCTGCTTTGCTTAGTCTTAATTCTTTCTTTTGTTTGTTTCTTCTCCTCTTCTTTTCTTGCCTTTTCTGTTTCTTTTTCATCAAAATATTGTTTCCATGCCTTGGAGGTTACAACACTCGGCATTGGATTAGGTTTTCCTTACACCATTTGAATTCTTCAGTTCCCCTGGCCAAAAAGTTAGCTGATCGAAGAGGTTTCTCTTACAAGTAGGTGTTTCTTTTGATGTGTACTTGGCTGGGGCTCTGAACGGTGCGCTGTTAGTGGAATCTTATCGGAAAAATTAGATTCATTTGGACTTTCAGAGGTATCATCCAACATAGGTCTCAAGTCACTCTCAAAAATGACATCTGCAGTTTCTATGATTTGTTCCATCGTCTTGGTTTCCAGGTTATTTTCTAAATCAGGTTCTTGTAAATAAAATTCCTGAATCAGGATCGTTCTGTAGATCTGAAAAATCAAAACTATTAGGCCTGTTGGTTGTTTCATTTGTATCTTGTACAGGGATTGAGCTTGGAATTTTCAAATCTTCCTTGAATGTCTTCCAAATATCATAAAGCATTGCTGCTTGGAGGTCTCCTTCCCAGTCTCTTCTTGAAAGAAGTGTTTCTTTAAATGCCCCAAGAAGTTCTACATTTAGTTTAGACTCCAAATACTGAATGTGTGACATTTGTTGTGGAGATTTGGTGGTTGTTTCCTCTTCAGTTTTATCCTGATGCACAACAATTTTTGTGAAATCTATGGTGTCCGGATTAAAAGGATGAATGCCTGTGGCTTTAAATCCATTTATAATGGATTTCTTCAATGAGTCCTTAAAGATGGCTCCGTGGACTGCAAAAGTTTTCCTTACAAATCTCCTCACCATGTTCGATACGCCACCAACGAACTATATTCTTCCAATCCTGTTTCAAAGGGTGGAAGACCGATACATCAAGCGGCTGCATAAGGCTGGAACCACACTGCGCCAAACAATTTGAGTGAAGCAAACCGAAACAAAATATTTCAGTTTGACTGAAACATTCCCAATCCACATTGAAACAAACAGTTCACTCAATGTTCCCAGGCATTTGCTTGTAGATACGTCTCTCTCTTTTTCAAAGTCTTAAAAGTATCGTGTTAACCACTGTATATTACCGTTATGTCCGATGATGAGGAAATAGATGATTTCGTCCCAATTTTATGGCAATGTTTATTGCAAAATTCTAAAATTCCTCGACAGGGTGCATCCGTACAACAAAAGAAGAAGTTCTAATGATACAGTTAAATCATTGTTATTTGAACTGAGAAATTATGAAGATAAGTTTTATAACTATACACGCATGAGCCCGGCAAGTTTTGACTTTTTGTTGCATTCAATTAAAAATAAAATTCAGAAGCAAGACACAAATTTTCGAAAATGTATTACACCAGAAGAGAAACTCCTGGTAACATTAAGGTAGGTAATAAAAATAAACGCATTCATCATCTACAAATTGTAGGTATAATATAATAATTTTTTTGCTTAAACAAAACAGCTTGTTTTACAGTAATAAACTCATCTAACTACAATTTTTATAAAATATAGTAACATTGCAAAAACTACAGCTAATGTTAATTAATTATTATTAAAAATTAAATCATATTGGTATGACTGTGGATTTGTAGTATCAGAGGAACTTGAACTATTAATGTCAATAATATTGATTTGAGCCGAACTAAAATATGACACATTTTCTTGTTCTTACAAACTTTTATACAACTCATTCAAAACAGCCTGCTTAAATTTCCTTTTTCTTGTTTCAGTTAATTTTTCCAAATCTGGAATCAGACTTTTAAAAAATGTAAGATGAGGGTTTTCGCATTCATTGGGTTTTGTCCTAGATTTTAAAAATGAAATCATTGGGTCTACAACCTTTTCAATTGAGGCTGATTTCTTCCTAAATTGAGCAGCAGAATTGTACACGCTTTGAGAAGCAGGAATCTCGAGAATAACGTTTTCAGATTCACTGGATCTACAAGCAGACTGTTGAATTTCTTCAATGTTTATCTCAGAAAATTCTGTTTCTGTATTCCTTTCTGTGTTTACGTCGAAGTTAGTGTCTGATGTGCTGCTCCCAAGTTTCCTATGGATACCTATGAAGTCCATCAAAAACTCCATGGCATCCATCAGATACCACTTCCTTTTTTTCGAACTTTTAGAGCCGGATACTACGTCACAACATTCTCTGACAGCTCTGTTGTATGAATTACGGAGACTTCCCCATTTCAGTTTACAGTCAGCCACTGAAAAGTAAAAAATGAAATTTGTAAAATCATTCATTAAATAATTATAATAATGTCAAAATTTGTGAAAGTGAAATTCCTGTTCTTTTACAGGTTTTTGGCTACAAGAGAAACCTTCAGATCTTTGCATTACCAGTTTCGTTTAGGGGCCTCAACTATTTCCGATATAGTGCAAGAAACTTGTCAGGCGATGTGGAATCAATTATCTCCAGCATATTTACAAAAACCAAATGTTGAAAAGTACCTTGAAATTGCAGATGGATTTGAAAAACGATGGAACTTTCCTAATTGTTTGGGTGCAGTTGATGGAAAGCATATTCGAATTCAGTGTCCTCCAAAAGCTGGTTCCGAGTATTTTAATTATAAAAAAATTCATTCTATTGTGCTGCAGGGGGTAGCAGACAGTGAAGCAAAGTTCGTATTTATTGATGTCGGAGATTTTGGTAGAAACAGTGATGGAGGTGTTTTTAAACATTCAAATTTTGGTCAAATGGTACTTGAAAAAAATTGGACCTTCCGTCGCAAAGAGAACTACCATTTATTTTCGTTTCAGATGAGGCCTATCCACTGAGATTAAATTTGTTAAAGCCATACTCAAGAAAAACTTTGTCACCAGAAAAACGGATATTCAACTATAGATTATCTCGGGCTCGACGAATAATTGAATGTTCTTTTGGTATGCTTACTAAAAAATGGGCAATTCTGAAAACAGAAATAATAGCATCGCCTGATAAGGTAACTCTTTATACGATGACAGCTTGTGTTCTCCATAACATGGTTAGAGAAAGAGAATGAACTTTGGCAGATATTCATGCAGCTTTAGAAGAGTTAGAAATTGAGGATAGTGTGAATGACAGTGAAGTATTTCGTCCAACAATGTCAGCTTTACAGGTTCGTGATCGTTACATGACATTTTTCAATTCCAAGAGAGAGTCAGTGTCATCGCAAGATAAATATGCAAATCTTTAAATAAATAAGTAGCAAATATTTACCTGAGCTACTCATTTCGGTTGCAATTTCTTCTCACAATCTATCAACGATTGTTCGGTTGCAATATTCTTTTAATTTGAAATTATAAATTGCTGGACGCTGTTTGATAAGAACTAACAGTTTTTCTGCATCGCACTCCATCTAAAAAGAAACAAGTGTAACATTATAATAAAGAAACACACAATAATTATAATGCACTTATAATGCACTTATAATTCGCCCTATCTTCCTACATGTTAACTAATGTTCCTTTTTTATGAGAATGGAAATATATATCCCAGTTTTGTGGTTATATTTTGAAAGTATAGGTCTTCTTACACTTCTGGAATCTAAGAAAAGGGAGTTTTACCTTTTTTAATTATTTTTTGTGATTTTTTTAAAATATGTCCAAAAATTTTAATAAAAAAAATTACAAAAACTTTTTTTGTGAAAAAAATTAAAACATTTTGATAGTTTTTTGAGATTCCAGTTGCTTGTCTATGTTAGTAGAAACTACACAAAAAATTTCAAGAAGATAGCTTTATTACTTTTTGAGAAAAAGGTACAAATATGTAGAAAAACAGGAGTTTCGGAAAACTCCAATAAACAGAAAAGTAAGTAAAATATCACATAAAATGTTAATTTTTTTCACCTTAGTAAAATCCTGGTGCATAGGATGGTTGGTCACCCTCTTCCTCTTCATACTTATCTTCTAATCTTCTTTTTAGCAAACTCTTATGTTGCCTGCTTTTTTTCTCAAGCTCTTCTTGCGCTTTATCTGATTTCCTAATCCGGTAGGTGTCGATCCTCTCCATAGCAGTCACTAAGTGGTCTCCTGGATTTAGGCCACAGTTTTTTAGAATTTTGCATATCCCTACACCTTTATCATTAAAATCACAGATTGCCATAGAAACTCCCAATTGCATTGTTGTCATCCTTACAAATATATTTTTTGGAATATATGTCCAAATTATGTGGTTGAATGATTCATTGGGGTTCTGGGTTTTTCCCATCAAACATTTTTTCAACAGATTCTCATCAGTCAGATCTTTGAATATTGGTTTTATAAATGACATTATGTCTGCTGATAAATGAAAATGTTTTGTGTGATCATATTTCTCTTTATTTTGAATTGCCTTTCGGAACTTGCACCATGTTTCATCATTGTCAGGGCACAGCCCATGTTGTGGTGCCTCATTAGATGACATGATGTGAAAGTACTCAGCCCAGATTGCTTTTTTCATTTCACTTACACTATTAGTGGATCTTCTAATGGCTAGGCCATAGTACTTCTGAATCTGAAGTATAGCCGAATCGGTCAACCGCCCCTTACCTCCTAAATATTTACCATCCGGGAGCTTTTTGGTCTTTACCTTCAATGATTTCAGGCGTGATCCCATTCTTTTTTGTACATGCCCTATACATTCAATTTTTTCAATATTGCAGTTTCCATAGGGCTTACTTTGGCAAACAGCAGCATGAGCCTTGCTGTCACCATCGCCAAGATATTGCAAGTAACGTACGGTGTTCTGTGATAAAGACCAATGAAAGATTTTCATCGCTCCTTCTACTTCCATGGCTCCGCTTGAGCCGCTAAAGTTAGCGGTGCAATTTGTGTCATGAATACCACCTAATTTTCCTTTGCACAGGCAAAACTTTGTCATGACCTCAACATCTAAAACCTTTCCAGTTGCTAGTGAGGTAGCCGACACAATACCATTCAGCGACCTGTGACCTCTTCGCTGCCAGCTTCCATCTACTGCGATAGCTATATCAGAGCATTGACCATTTTCTGCAACAGCTTCTATTACAGCCTTTTGCATTGCCTCCCTACTTACAGCTTTGGCACATTTACTCAAGTATTCCACATACAGGAAGAATCGACTAACAGAATGGCCTAAGTTCATTACAGCACTAAGTTTTTCCGCAGCGATTTTACCTTTTCCTACAGCCCGTAAGCCAAGTACTAATCTAATATTCAAGTCATACAACTTATGTTCTACTTTCTTATTTGTACCCTCCTTGGTTTTAACCTCTTGACTATGTACAACACTTCCACAATTACCAAACTTTACCATGCCTTCACAATGTGTACACACAATAGAAATATCGCAGGCTAACCCACATACATTATGTTTTTTTATTGTTAGAGGAGAACTGCAAGTTTTACAAGTTGCAATTTTATTTACTGTTTGTTCTAGTGTATTTAGATCAAGAATGGTGTATTGAAATCCATCACTTTTGTACTCACTGTACCAGTTTAGAGACTCACTAAGTTTTTTCCCAGACGAAGAACTTGACGTAGGCCTAGCCTGTGAATTCCCAGGTGTTGTATTCTGGACTGTTTTCACATATCCTTTCCCGTAATACTTTCTTTTCTTAAATACTCTACAACTACGAGGCATATTGAAGTTAAATATTCACTACTACACAGTAATAAAACACTTTACTCCACTTTACAAAACTTTACTCCACTTATAACATAACCATAAACAACAATCAAGTGTCACAGTCACAAATAAACAGAAAGGTAACTAAGAAGAAGAAGAAGAAGCTACAGCAACAGCTGTAGGCAGGTGTACCAACATCAAGAAAAGTAATTCTTCACAATAATGATAAAGGCATATAGGAAAAAACGATTCTAACGCCAGAGAGTTTTGTGGGTGATCTCAATCAATCTCATTTCACTCAAGTTGAGAAAGTATGCGTCGTAAAAATAAAAAAAGAGGATTAAATATAAGGTGTACTATAAAGTGTTATATATCAGATTAAAGAGGAGATTTCAGGCTTAAAAATTATGCAATAAAATATTTTTTCAAAAAAACTTTTTTTTCATGAATTGACCCCCTTAAGTTACAATGTAGGCCTATCAACAAAATGTACATGCAGTTAACTACTGTAATTGTGAATAGCTTACTGTGAATATTGTATAACCGTATCACCACATTCTAATTAATAAAAAATATTACTATAAACGATATTATTGTCATATTGTACTGTAACACTTAAAAACAGTCCTTGTAACGAAAATATTGTATGATTTTAAATTCCCATAGTAACTGAAACATAGAAGAATGGTCTGATAGATAAAAGAGACGCAATATATAATAATAGATATTTGTAATTCATATATACATATACAAATTTGTTAAGACGCAAAATAATTAAAGTATAATCATTTAAATAAACATAAAGCAAAGAATAAACAGACTATATATAATAAAGATAAAAAAGCAGACTTAAAAAACATTCATGAATAAAAGTGTATAATATATATAAAGTGTATAAAAGTTCACAATAACTAAAAAAAGTGGTGCAGTTGAAGAAAGTAATTAAAAGTGAATGATTGGTCACATAATAGACAATTTTATTAATAAAATATGACAAAGTGGAAGAAAACATTTGTAATAGACAAACCATATAATGAGCGTTTATATAAATGCACAGTACAGGCGAACTTGATCGCAGGACTGTTGAAGCTTGCGTTAATCATACAAGCCATGTACATCTCTCTCAAGGAAAAAATGGCGATAAGTTAACTTATATCTGTGTATGGTGTGAAAGTAAAATTCATAAAAATGTGGTTTTTTGATGCAGGAGGATAATGGTTGATATGTTAAAGTGAACTTGAAGTGATACAAAGTTGGTGTACGCTTCGACATTAAAATCCGTCGAATATATTCGAAGTAACGTGAACTTATAAAAATACGACCACGAGGCGGTCTTTTGGAGTGTCGAAGTTGTGTGTGTGACTAAAATATCATTTGTAATCCGATAAATCCTAGGTTAAAACACTTGTGTGAACAGTTTCGTGAGTATTAATGGCCATAATATTTAATAATATCAGTCTGCATTTCAAAATTTTAAACTTTTTTAACATGTAACTTCACTTAATTTGGTATTGCGTCATAACTTAGTAAACATAATTGTAACTGGTATCTTGTATAAATTTTTGATAATTAGTTTTGTTTGTATCAAGATGATGATAAACTTGTTTGTACATAATTATTTTCATATAATGTGTGAGTAAAAACATAGTTGTTCC
>JAGFPH010004140.1:83461-98601 GCA_018207615.1 Philaenus spumarius
CACAGAAGATACACCTCCAGGCATCACAGAAGATACAATTCCAGGCGTCACAGAAGATACCCCTTAACCACAACAAAAACAATCAAACATAACCCCAAATTGAAAATACGCCATAGCTATGCCAGATCTGTGTTTGTCACAGCTGACGGGTAAATCTTTGTTACACATGGTGTGATTAAATATCTGTGTGTTCAATTGGCAACTACTGGGCGACGCATCTTAGAAGCATGAACTCTGTGTTCCACACACAGAATATGCCGCCAAAATCCTGTCACTGCGGCTGTCCAACTAATACACACAGCCATCTTATTTCTACTTAAGGCTCTGCAGTACATAAATCTTGTCACTTTTCTCACCCATAAGAATAGTGTTACACTTGAACATTCGTACCACTGCCAATTTTAATCCCTCCGTTATGATTTACGGCTTATTTCAAAGATCACATTAACGCGGATGTTTCCCTTTTTTTTAAATTGCTATTTTTGGATAGTTTTTGAAAAAAATGAGTTTAAGTTTGAAAACAATGTTTCAAGTTCTTGATTTTTTGTTGGTCAATGAAAACCGATATCGAAATTTTCAAAAAAGGAAAACATCCGTTATTTTATCTTCTATCTGGTAGCAAAAAAAATGAATTTTCTAACTTATAAATTAAAGCAGATACAAGTGTTCAAAGGAAGTAATGTACCTAGACGCGGATCATATAAGAACTAGTCAGTTGCGTATGAATACTACTTTTACAGATAAAAGGCACTACTTTCAATGTTGTCTGCAATATTACAACTCAAAAATTATCGAATTTAAATTATTCAACGAAAAAAACACGTAACTTATGAAAGTAGGCTTAACTTGCAAACTGTGTCTGGAATATATTTCTTTAAAGAAATATTATTACATACAAACAATAATGTAATTGAAAACCTACTGTTGATACAAATTAAAACTTATTTCAAAATACTGATTTCTGATTGAATCCCCGTAAGTACATTCATGAAATATCCGACCAAGTTCAGTACTAGGGGTTATAGTTTATTGGTACTTTTCTCAGGGACATGCAATTAGGCGGGTGAGGGAAATGTCGGTGTTGCCAATTTGTGCTGTAGTTATTTCTACAACTTACACCCGTCAAGTAAAGGTTTTGAAGCTCAATTAGTGTTTTCTCTCGTGCTTGTGAATCTGTCTACAGAGCATTGTGAAATAAAATTATAACACTGCCTTCTGAAAATGCTACTGATTTCAATGGTATGACTTTTTTATTTTTCAAACGGCAGCAAATAATTAACAGAAGAATGAAAACCTAAATGGTAATTTAATTTAAGCTGTTACTAAAGCTGTTGAATATAGAAAAAGCGAGGCAGGGACTATAGCAGAAAGGTCAGCAAGACTTATGGACGATTTAGTGAATGGTCCAAGTCACATATTTGGAGAACACAGAAACTGTGTAAAACTAAATTATTTTTGTAAAGGCCCAAAGGAACATGAGATAAACTACATCCCGGACATGAAAAAAAGTGGCATTTATGAGAAGATAATGGCAGCTGTTAGTGTGTTGACTGACCATTGTCAGAATCTCATCCACGATGTAGATAGCAACTTTGTGGAACAGTATAGCTCAATAATTGCACGCTTTACTGGTGGGAAACAAATTAATTATTCCCTAAAAGGTTCATACCAGACAAGATGTACAGCTGCTGTAGTAAGCCATAATACTGGAAGGAAGTACTATCACTTACACAAAACCTTGAAAAATTCTAGTCCCGGTAGTTACTCCAAGCTGTATGAATACAGGCCGAACAAAAAAATCACTCAAGAAGGCTTTGGAAAGAAGACTTTCTACTCCGAAAGCTAAGCGTTCTTTGCACCTTTCGTTAGATCATGGAAAGGCCAACAATGACTATAGGCCGCTGGCACAGAAGCCTGATTTGGATCCTGAAATATTCAGTATGAAAGCAGGTAAACTTTTGGAAAAATTAAAGAAAACGGAGGAAGAAATTGCCAATCTAGAAATATCGACAAGGGAGCAATCAAATAGCGATCTGTGGATAGAAGAAAGGAGAATGCGTTTAACGGCATCAAATTTTGGACTAATTGGCAAAAGAAGAAGCCATTCCTGTTGTGACCCAGTCGTTAAACGACTTCTATTGAAAGTGCTGCAACAATATATGGAAGAGAAAATGAAAAGAATGCTCTTAAAGACACTGAAGCATTTCTTAATATTAAAATTAAAAAATGCGGACTGTTTGTAGATAAAGATCTTTCATATCTAGCTGCAACACCTGACGGATTGATAGGAGATGACGGAATAGTAGAGATAAAATGTCCATATTCTGGAAGAGATTTAACTCCTGATGAAATTATTAAAGAAAAAAAGGGATAATTCGCAATATGGGCAACAAAGGAGTGATTGCTCGTTAATGATTAATACAAAACACCGCTATTACTATCAGGTTCAAGGTCAACTACATATTTCAAAAAAGAAGTACTGAAAATTTATTCTTTGGACTAAGAAAGGAATAAAAGTAGACAGTATATTAAAAGATGATTTATTTTGGAAAACTGAAATGGAAGAAAAATTAACTAAATTATACATGACATGTCTACTACCAGAAATAATTGATCCTAGACGTCGCAGAAGTATGCCCATTAGAGAACCCTCTCACATTTTAGAAGAACAGAAAAAGAAAAAACCATGCTAACAAAAAAAAAAAGGAAAACATCGTTAAAATAATTTAATTATATCTAAAATTCATCCAACATCTGTGATTCTTTACATGTTAAGGGCATACAACCAATTTATTTTTATTTTCTTCTTAATTATTTATCTTATTAATCTAAATTTGTACTACCCACACATCACAGAGTGTCCTAGGAATATCCCAAACACATCCTGAATATTTTCCTGATTTTAGTAGCCTACTTTCCTGATTTAAGTTTTTCTAAATTTATTCAAGATACTTTAATAATTAATTGAGTGTTGAATTTCCATCTTTGAACTAGGCTCAGATGTAACAATTACTTTTAGGTAGACAAACACAGTAAAAAAAGACATCGCATTAAATAACTCATTGAGCACCTAACAATGGTGAGGGTACAGCTGGTGTAATTCTTTCCCTTTCAGTTTGCTTCAAAATATTTGTAAGAAATTTAAATTATATATAAATAGTATAATAAAAAATAATATAATGATGTAAATAAATTATTTTTGTAAGGTATATTTTTCCTTATTGTTGATTTAAAATTTGTTTTTATAAAATATTTGGTTTTATTAGCTGTAATTAATTTTTAATATTGTAATTAAACATTCATATTTTTATAGAACTGTAACATTGAAAAATTGAGTATTTATAGATTTAAAATTTTCCTTATGTTTGTAATCAAATTGTGTACTACTTTGGAAATACTTTTAATTTATTTTTATTATTAGTCTAATTTTTTTTCATTTACTGTAATGATTGGAAATGAGATTGTTCCTGTTTGTGTTCAGTTGTGTGTAGTTTTTAATTGTCTGTTAATAAGTATGAAATATAAGAATAATAACCTGATTAAATCAATGCCTGGATGTTAGACTGACATTTCAATACCTGGCCTAAGGTGACCAAATCATTTCCGTAGAAAACCGGGACACAACCAGCCTGGACCAAAGGACCTCCCCCCCCCCAACGTATCCAGGTTTTTAAAATGTAAAATATTTGCATTTTTAAAGAAATTTATGTTTTGTAGTACATTTTGTTGATTATAGCCTATTGAAAAAAAAAACACAAATTGTACTATGACTTATTTCTATATCTGTATAATTAATATTATTCAAAAAAATTATTATAGTTTTAAAAATATAACCATGGAATTTATAATTCAATTTAATTAACATAAGATTTAAATTTTACTGAGTGTACGTAGGGTTGATTGTTCTTGGAGATTTTTCAATTTATCGTGTCGTATTTCGTTGAATCAATACAACAAAAAGTACATACAATTACATACTTAAATTGTTGAATTTGTATCATATAAACATTAATTTCTTTCTTGTAAAACTTTGCGAAATCTGTTATGATATTAAATAAATACATAAACGTAGAAATATGTACACTCCTTCTTTATTCCGAGTATAATTGAGCGAGGCCAATGCATTCCTACAATCCAAAGGAAAATCAGATTTTTTAAAAGAAGAAATTTTGCGTCTTGAGACATTTTAGTTAGTTTAGAAATTAGAGTGTTCAAAATGTCCTAAATTGTTTACTGTCCCTAAATAAAGTTACAAAACAAGACTAGAAACTATTAGGCCTATGTTCATTTAGTATTCAGTATCATGTTTGCGGTAAAATTACATACAAATATACCCACTTGTTGATTAAATATCGCTGATGAAACCTTTGCTACTCGGCTATTTCAGGCGGGGAGGGGAGATTCGGAGACAGACACAAGGTAAAATGTTACGCTGCGCTGTGCGTTTGAACTATTTTTGATGCGGCGTGCGGAATATTGCTTCGACTGCTTGGTAGTTCACAAATCTGCCTCGTAGAAAAGGAGCGGTAGAGTCAACTTCGAAACTTATTTTATGTACTGCAGACCCTTAACTCTACATTGAATTTAATTTTCTTTTTAGGTTCATCTTTACCATGAAGTACTTTACCAGGAAGGAAAGGAATCGAATTAACGAAACATAATAGTTGGCATTAACTTTTTAATACCCCATTCCAATTAATTAAGAAAACAAAAGAAACCAACAGATAATTGGCAAACCATTATTTAAACCTTTTTATAAAGACAATCACTCGCACATTCTCTCCCAGCAATTTTAAATTTAAACATACAACAATTTATAAAATTTAATAACTTATGATGCAGATTTACTTTTATTCAAGTTTTTTACTTACGTACGTATTTGTATTATTTTAATTTATAGTGCACTTTAAAACCAAACAATAAAGAATGAATTTACTTTAATTTATTTTTTTAAATCTTTTAAAAGAAACTTATTCATAATTTTTCAATACTCAGCCTCAATATCGCCATTGTTTTTTATTTTCACCATAACACTGTCTGTCACACTCTAGAACACTGTTCATTTTAACAAGTCACTATTGTTTGTCGGCCATTTTAGTCCTTGTTGAGATGACGCGCACTCTTATAACTTTCAACCTCGCTAATTCTTATAAATGTTATTTGATATTCACCATTTTTCGTTTTACGTGATCACACTGTCTCTACCTTAAGTTCACCGTAACTTAAAACATATTTCTTTAAGAAATACCGCAAATTTCATAACTAGAGAAGCATTGCTCCCTGTGTATCAGACACAGAGGTCTATACTGTACAACGACTCAAGTCCAAGTGAGTGACGCTAAGATGATTCTTGCAATGGTTCGCGCACTGACGTCATCTCGCGTGATTGATTTTGACCAATCAGAAAGTACTTTTTTGTGTTACATGAGACTTGTTTGAGGCTAAGACTCTGTATTATTTTATTCGACACCTTGATTTTGAGGCTATATTCGTATGACGTCATCTATTTCTATTTAAAACCTATCCTAATTGTCTTTATCTTTGTTATTTTCCTTTTTTAACAAATTTCTAGTGATTTATTTTTAATAAAAAACAAGGCTACCTGCATTCTCCCTTTGGATTTCTATGTTAATTACTATTGAAATGTGATTTTAAATTTTCCTAAATCATCCAAACTTTGCAATACCCCTCCCTTTACGTTACACCCTTATTTATTATTTTAATTCCCTTAAACTCACATATATTACATCAGTCACCTGCTGTAAATGTTGATCAAATTTTACCTGTGAAGAGGCCACCAACAGGCAAGATCGTTACTTCGTCTGATTTTGTCACTTGTACACTTTGTCATGGCCTGTTTTTGAGGAAACATTTTTATCAACACACCAATTTGTGTAAGAGAACAACAGAGGAAAAGACACTCTCAACACAACATGAAGATTAAGCTAACAATAATCTTGAATGTGATGACTTCTTAACACCACAGGATCAATTTATAATGAACAGAAGAAAATCTACTTTCTTAAAAGAATATGGTCTAGCTTACTGTCCTAAATCAAAAGAAACTACCCCATTATTGGAGGAAAATATATTAAAAAATTTAAATAAAGGCGCTACAGGAATCAAAGCTATGCGTGATTCTTTGTTAGTTGATGTTGTGACTGACTATTACTTCAGTCATAAAGCATTTAAAGATCGCAATCAAGTCACAAGAAAACTCCGAGTTGGAGTTTTAACCAACTTCTAACCTACCAAAAGCATCAGGGCTTTTTCTGCACAGTTTTATCTTAACATAGTTCTATTCAACAAAGCCTTTTTTTATATGATGTATAGTGGTGTAGAAAATATAATAAGGTACTGTATACAAAACAGGTTACCTATAGGTACAGACATACGTAGTATAAACTTTCGGGTTTCCATAGAAATACCTACTTAACTAAAGTAAAAAATTGGGATACTATTTAAGTAAAAATGTTACAATTTGTAATACTTTTAAATATTTATTGCTGCATTAAATGAAAAAGTACAAAAGTTATTGTGGTGTAACCATGGACAACTCAACTAGTTTAAAAAAATTCATTATAAATTCTGCTACCGTCTTCGATAATACTCTGAGAATATTCCGCCAAGTCATCATCTGTTCTCTCGTCGTAGCAGGAACTTCCTCCTGACAGAATTGGAGATGGTGACTGAATAGTATTGAGCCTTTCTTTAGTGATTAAACTTTGAATCTTCTCCTGTAGAAGAATGAAGCTCCTAATAGGTAGTTGCCTCATTTGACTTGCAATATGCTGCGCAAACAAATCATACTCATCCAAATTCTTACTAGATATAGAAGTTGTGGATCGGTTTTCAGCGATTTTTTGTAATTTAGTTATAGCTTGTTCAACTTTCGCAAGATTTCCGACTCGGCGTTTCCTTACCGTCTGTGAAGGCACAAACATTGGATCTGTATGCTGACTTTCCAGAGACTTGTCCATCTGTGTTACGTCATCATGTGCTTGCACTTGATCCTCCTCTTGAGTGACATCTTCAACGAGACTGTCATCGTTCACAACACTTTGTGAACTTGGTTTGACAAGGTTCTAACTGGTCTGTAGTTTATGAACAATAATTAAAATACATAGTTAATAATTTGCAGGCTGCTTTATAAGGATATGATCTACAAATTATGCAAATATTTACTACCCATGAAACATATTTGAATATTTAAAAAAAAAAATCTGCAGTACCTTGTCACTTACAACTGTGTCAAACTAAATAGTCATACATAGGTATCAATAAAGTTAAAAAGCAAGGTTGTAATTTTATTTTATTTTACAAAACTAGAAAGTATAACATTGATTTTCAGTGTGCCTGTTGTTCACTCAAATCTCAGAATGACTTTGATCGAGTTACAGTTTTCCGGCTCATAAGGATAATGGCTAGTTTTGAAGTGAACTGTGCCAAATAATCTTGTAAATTTAATTGTTCAAACTGAAGCATAATATGGCACACTTTGTAGTTCAAAAGTTTGGCTACACTACCATAGTCTTTGAAGTCTTCAGGCTTCATTTGAATAATCCTATAAGGATTGTGAACGTTTACTTGTTTAAGTAACCTCACTAGCCCTATGGGAGAATAAAAATCATTTTTTTCTGAATGCTTTCTCTATCTGACTATGTAAGTTATCAATTTCCTGCACTCTGGAGGTAAGGAATACTTCATCACTATATTTGAGTTATCTCTCATGAAGTCTAAGACAGCATTAGAAATTATTTTGTTTCTGTTTTGGGGGACACAAGAATCCGACCAAGCAGTTGCGCACTCAGAAAATAATTATGGGGGGGGGCTGACAGGGGGTCCCTGGGCCAACCAACGGAAAACTTTTTAAAAATTCCTTAGGAAAACCGGTATTTTAAGGAATTACTTTAAGTTTATTTTAGCTCTTTGAATGCAAGTTTTGAGTAGGGACTATAGGAATGAATGATACAACCCAGCAGATTAAATAAGATTTTAGGTTTTATTTTCACAAAATCTTTTATATCAGCTGTTTTACAAAACAAAATTGAGTCTTCATTGGGTCTTCGTCAGTATGGATAATATACTGTCTGTGTCAACTGGAAATTTCCCTGTGGATATTGAGATTGGCTAAGCCATTTAGCCTACTCTCAGACATCGTGTTTCTTAGGTATGTCTTGATTCTCCGAAGAGTGGAAAAGGAGCTCTCTGCTGTGCTGGTCGATACAATTATAGTGATGAAAATATTAAGTAGGATATGGATGTTTGGAAAGATTGTTTTATCACAAATATTTAGAAAATCAAATGCATTGACGTGGTGTGCCTTGTTTCGTTGGAGAAAAGCTTGCCAAACTTCCACTTCTGCCATCAACACGTTTAAGTTGTTGTTTTCCAAATCTTCTTCATAAACTTCAATCAACTTCAATCAACTTCAAAAACGCCTCTTTCATCTCTTTACTTTCTTCACTATTCTCTGGATAAGTATGAAGCAAGCAGTGAAACCCTTTCAAAATTTTCTTGTGCTTTAAGAGACGTTCTTCGATGCAGGAAATAAAACTTTCTATCCAGGGGATGAATACGTTAATTCTATAAAATTGTTCTGTGCTTTCGGCTGAGACATTGCTTCTGTGTGTCTGCCTCCCAACAATCCTTAAAACACTAATTTTAGTTTCATTCAATTCGGCCATTATTTGTGCCTCTTGAAACAAGACTGAAAACTCTTCATCAACTTTTTCTCTTAGTGACTTCAGACTCTGAAGTACATAGTCAGCATAGTTCAAAGCAGCCCAGAGATCCGCATCACTTGACTGTATTTTTTGACACAATATCAAAGTGTAGCTGAGTAGCTTTTCAGCTGATACTAGAGCTACAATATACTCCGACTGACATATAGCTGTCAAAAGGACATCGGCCCCTGAAGATGTGTCCTTATCATCCCAACACTTGTTTTTTCTAAGGATGAAATGATAGGGTTGTACAGCTCCTTCATGACGAGGACAGCATCATGCCTTTGAACACGCTGCCTCCTGGTTGAACACGCTGCCTCACCAGCCCAGCCGGCTTTACTTCTCTGTCCCACAGAAGTTGTCGTCTCTATTTCTATAAATCTTGTGGCTTGAACGTTTAACTCTCCTGTGTTTTCCCTAATTAATTTAGGATTGTTCCTCCCCCAAGAGAGGAACTAAGGGTGGTATACCCTTTCAGACAATTTATTAAGACTTTTTCTTGTAAATTGTGAACATTTATAAAAACTAAAAAAATTTCACATGGGGTCATAAGTTAAAAATTACGTAATTTTTGAGACCAAAATTATGTTCTTTTACATTTTAAACTATATACAAGAAAAAAACAAACTTACTTACAAATAAAGTTACTAATACAAGTAACTTGAATAGTTACTTTGTTAGTTTTCATTAAAGGTGGCCATTGTGGGCTACAACACCAGGAAGGTTCTATACTTCGGTGTAAAGAACAACAATACCGTACCTAAGCACATTTGCTTCAAGAACTGGAGTAGGAGCTCATCGAGTATGGAATCAATGGCTATCGCCGAAGGCTTCATGTTAAGCTAGGAAATGCTCGGTGTTCATTACAACAAGATTATAGCAGATGGTGACAGCAGCGTCTACACCAAAATCCCAGAATACAGGCCATAAGACACCCTCAACGTTGAAAAAGTAGAATTTCGTAATCACTTACTACGAAATTACAAACAACAAGCTAAAACAGATTGTATCAACAAGCTTCAAGGAAGATCCAGCGGACAAACAGGAGTACTTGCAAATGAGACAGACCTTGGATAGTAGATTATTGAGATGTCGTGTGGCTGTCAAGAAGGCTATAAATTACAGGAAAGCTGAAGATGGTTAAATTAAAGAAAAAGCCGCCAAACTGAGATTAGACATCATAAATGGACCAAGTCATGTTTTCGGAGAACTTGGACGTTGCAAGGAAATGGGGTACTTTTGCAAAGGTACTCCTTAGGAAGGAGAAGTTAACTTGGTGGACGATATGAAACGCTGTGGCATATATCAACAAATAATGAGTGCTATGAACAGGCTGACTACAGTTATCATTTGATCCAAGACGTAGATAGCAATGTTGTTGAACAATACAATTCATAGCAGTGTACACAGGAGGCAAGCGACTCAATCAAGTTCAACGTAATTCGTACAAAACACGATGTGCTGCAGCAGTGGTTCAGTTCAACAGTCAACGCCCTTTATACAAGCTGCATAAATTCATCACAAAGTCTAGCCCTGGAAACTACGCTAAACTTTACGAAGGCAGAGCTAAGAGGAAAGCTGAGAACGAGCTGAAAAGAAGGAGGAAAGTACTGTGCCGTTATTATATGCGCGATACAAAAACCGGACTGACAAATGCGTAAACGACCAGCGCGCAATTATCGTCAGACAATTGCACTAACTGTAACGCACATAGAGACTACAGAGCGATCACTCTTAACTCGGCCTGAATGAAATGCAATAGGCTGTGGCGACAGCTGATCGTTTCTGTTCAAGACATAACGACTAGTAACTTTGACTCTGACATCACCCTGCAACGCAGATCAAGCTCCACATGGAAGACTACAAACCACATGTGTTAAATTTAGTTTAAATTCAGTTCATAAGTAATTAAACTTAACTCAATTGTCATCATTGGACAAGTTCCATTAACCATGTCTTAGAGCCAATCTCCGCTTACCAGTGTTAAACACTATTTCAACTAATGGGCTATTACAACCAGGACTATTTCAACTAATGGGCTATTACAACCAGGACTATTTCAATTAATGGCCTATTTCAACTTATGGGCCATTTCAACTTATGGGCTATCTCAACTTTATGCCTTGTTCAACTCCATGTCTAATTCAACTTTGTGCCTAACTCAAATCCACATTTAATTCTGCTTCATGGTCATTTCAACTTTAAACTCTACATTTCTTTAAGTACTCTACAGTTATAATATATATATGTATCACCACCAACTTTAAATAACTTTATAAGTCTGCAAAGTAATTCTGTTTCGTCAAAAGTGATTTGTTTTATGTGAATTGTTATGAGGATTTATTTTAACCAAAAATTTGGAGGCGATGCTGGCAATTTAGATTAATCCAAACCCCCAGGGTTTCATCCTAATTCTTTTAGTGACGTCACACAAATATATATTCTTTTACTTATAACTTTTTTATATATTTCTAAAACCTTAAGTTAAGTTGGCCAACTATAAAATATAATATAATAGATATATTTAATTCTATATATATATACAAATGTTAGGTTAAGTGCATTTACATAGGTAAACTCTACCATTCTTGTTAAACAATTTATTCTGTTGTTATGATACACAACACCTAACGTTGTGCGACTATGTATTGATGTATTTGCTCTAAAAAACTATTGAATTAATTGGGTGGGATTGTTAATAATTAATTTTAAGGGAAGGGTTTGTTTATTTTTTTTTTTATAAAGATATATAATTAAATTGTAAACTTTTCTTTTTTTTAATTTAAGGGCGCATAAATAATCTTTGTAATTTTCTTAAGGGCATATAACTATCTTTTAACAATAAACAAAATTGTTTATTAAATATTCTAAGGAGTTTTCTTTGTTATACCATTCTGAATGGGTGATTCAAGGTTTCAGGTTCGTCAATTAAGGTGAGCAAATAACATAATTATTTAAATATTTTGTATATCTCTTTTAAAATGAAATTTAATAGTAGGTTGACATGTGCCGTCTTTTTGTGACCCAGTACGCTTTCCTAATTTTGTCACAGACTGGCACAGTACCCACATTCAGACGATTGCTTCCGTTTTCCTCGGAATGACCAGACAAAGACTATGGGCCACTCGTGCAAAAGCCTGTCATAGATCCAGAAATGTTTGAAACAATAGTCCAAGACCATATGAAAATGCTACAAAAAACTGCCTCTGAAATATTAGAACTAGAACACTTGACACTCAATCAAAGTCATAGTAAAGTGTGGTTGGAGGAAAGAAGACTGAGACTCGCTGCTTCTAGCTTTGGGTTAGTATGTAAGAGACAGGCCAGCTAAAGTTGTGGTCCTGTGGTAACCCAACTACTTTACTCTAAAGTTGACTGCGGTGCTACAAGGTACAGACAAGCTCGTGAAGAAGGTGCCGTCAAAAGCTTTGAGACTGTGACTTGGCTTACGGTAAGAAAATGCAGCCTTTTTGTTGATAGCTAACGACCTTGGGTAGCAGCTTCTCCAGATGGCCTGGCGAGGATTCGTTGCTAGAAATCAAATGTCCTCTATCAGGAAAAGAATTGACTCCTGAAGACGTAATTAAACTAAAGAAAGGAGTAGTTGGGTCATTTTGGCACTTCAACAAGTCAACAAATTCATTGTGTGTCGACAAAAAACATTCATACTTTCACCAGGTACAGGAACAACTACAGATAACCAAAAGACAGTATTGTTTCTTTGGATTGTCGACACCTCTTGGAGTAAAAATCGAGAGAGTTGTTCAAGACGACAGTTTTTGGAAATCCAGCATGTGACATACACATGGACATCCAGCCCGTGTGACAGAGGATTAAAATGAAACAAGTAAATTCCCATAACGTCTAAACAAAGAATGATGGTCTAGCAACTAAAGAGACGCAAGATTCAGTAATCAAAATTGAATGAGATGTATATACAGTAGAGCGTCGGAAATCCGAACTAATTGGGACCGAGGGGGTTCGGATTATCAATTTGTTCGGATTTTTGAAAATAACCAAGAAAAGGCCATTTAATCTAAAATATATGTCCTTTAATCTATTAAAGTGGTTAAACAGTACAAGCAGTAATGTAATTACAATACAGTATGTAAGACTACTTACATATTATGATTTAGAAGAACCTGCACGTACACAGTAGGGCCAACATGATTACACTTGTAACCCTCAATTACAGTACAGTACATAATTAAAATTCACTTGTACATTATAGTTAACACAAACAAAAAATTTAAAAAATACTGTATACTACACTACATAATGATTACACAAAGAGAAATGAATGAACTTTCTGTATGTATTATACTGCTAGCGCTAAAGCAGCTTTTTAGCGTGACAGTGAAAATACTGACAGCCAGTCTGTTGTGAGGGCGTGTGAGAGCAGGAATTAAGAAGTGTTTTAAAAGAGATAATAATTTCAACTGCGATACAAATTTGTGAAATTTTTAACGACGCAATAATTGGAATTTGCGAAAACGAAAACAAATTTTTTGCAGGGGATGCCTCAGAACGCGTTCGGACTTTTGACGTTTTGGATTATTGACGTTCGGATTATCGACGCTCTACTTTACATATATAAATTAATTAGAGCCGCAAAACAAGTAAATTTTAATAACGTAATAAATATAAAAAATAATACAAGCAGACTATAATATAAAATTAAAAGAGCAGACTTAAATTTTAATGAACAGAGAAGAAACATTGGTAAACAAAAGTGCGTAATATACTTGTGTAAAAAAGATTTGAAAATGGACAAATAACAGCAGTGCGTATTAAAAGAACAGTCTAAAGTAGTGTTAAGGTCACATAACATATTAAAAGAGAAATAATTATGAAAAGAACTATATCACATATAAAAAATTATAACAATATAAGCGTCTATGGTGATGCAGAACATAAACTTGAACTGGATCACGGCAATGTTAAGCGGTGAATAACTACAGGAGGCGTTGTACGTCTTGCTCTGGAGAAGCTTCTGGAAAAAATGGCTGTTGAACAAGTGTAGCTGGCTTGGTGTGAATTATAAATTCAGTAAGAAATGTGGATTTTTTGTTGAAGGAGGTGTTAAATTGTGAAGTAATGTAGACTTCTAACAGTGTACCATCATTGTACGCTTCGGCATTGTAATTCATCGAGTAATTATCGAGTTTTTGGAACTTAACTGTTGGTGACCATGTGATTTCAATTTACGCAGCGCAGAACTTCTTGTGTTACGCAAGTAATCTTTAATTATCAAAGAAAGCCTAGGTATATGTAGAACTTTTTGGACAATTTTAAACATTGATGGCCATAATATTTAATAATTTTCAATCTGCAATTTAATTTCAATTTCTTTAAACAGTTTTTATTCTAAATTCAATCTGCGTCTCATTTTTTAAATTTTATTTCATTTCAAATTGTATGTTGTGGATTACAAGATTATGTTTTGTAACTCATATGTTGTTAATGGATTTTTTCTTGTACTGAATAAAGATTTATTAAGGATGTGTAAGTAAAGAACTTAGTTATTCGTCACAATGCTTTGAATTTCATTGGTACCCACGATATCCTGTAGCAAGTACTTTTGCAGCAAGAAATACACCCCGGTGAATTAAATTGGATTAGAATGTTTTTATAAATCAAGATATGCATAATTATTAAACAATGACGCATATGAGACCATATTGCGGGAAGGACGCTTGCCATGCATGATGCAATCTTTGTTATAAACTTTGCACCATGAGATAGGTTGGCGGGAGAGTGCAATATAGTCACAAATGACACGTCATCACGCATAGATTGAATTATCTGTAGAATATTAATGGATTTTCAAAAGAAACAAGGTTAATTTTTTTGAGGTTAAGTGTTAATTTTTAATTTGAAAGTAAGGTTGATTAAACGGAGAGTGTTTTTTAATTGAAATTGAATAGTCAATTTTAAATTAACTCATAAAAAATAGATTCACAATACTCTATAAGTATTAACAATTAATTATATTATGATAATCTATAAGATTAACAATTAATTATTAACAAATATTATGTAAAAAAATGCTCTTATTAGGTATGTTCGTTCAATTATTCACTTATATTTATATACAGTATTTACTTCGGATAGTTTTACTAAACTGTAAATATACTATTTTGTTCTCAGTGTATTGTTTTGTATATATTATAAATATGTATATAAGCTACTGGTATAATAAACATGTATTTTAAATAAAAAAATTTTAAATTATTAAAATTATTTTGCCGCAGATGCATACAGCTCTTCTCAATTATCGTATTTTATGCAAAAATACCGTACCGTACATACTTAGGTTCCGACTTTGACCTTGACGAATTACATTGTGAAATTGAAGTGTTACGTGTTAGTTAACCCTTAGTTACTATCCAACGTCTGTCAGACTTCGCAAAA